>JAVDBV010059717.1:0-25600 GCA_032619315.1 Piper longum
CGCGACCACCTTTGTCATCACCACCATTGGGATGAGCTCATCGAGACGGGGCCAACTCTTACCTTTGATTGCCCCGCTATAATAGTTGCCGGAAAACCACCAGAGCAGTCACCAGAGAACCACTGGAACCTACCGGAAAACTGGATTTACTGGAATTCGGTAGATCTTTTGCGGAGCTCATCCAATCTAACCCGATTGAGCTTTGGAAGCCGTAGGGTGCCGAATTCGAAGTTCAAGATGTGCGACAAAACCCTAGCCGTCGTCGATTGTTGACGACATGAGGTATAATTACCTCATGTTTAATTATTTATAATTAATCATTATTATCACAGCATGCTATGCTTGTTTAATTATCGTGATGAATGTCTGATTATGAATGAGATAAAGGTCTAGTGCTCAGAGAAGTACTAATCTGCATGATGTGATTGATAAGGGATGAATGCTAATGATCTAATTAGGTAAACTAAATTTGAGTATCCTAATTGGTTGTAATGTAACTTAGAAAAACACCATAAATTTGATATGAATAGGATGAGTTAGAGTTAATTTCATATTTATGATTATTCGACTGTGATGGATGTTGTTTGTATTGTGAGTATAAAGGTCATGTCGAGTTGATGCATCATTCATATAGCGGGCGTTAGCTTTTAGTTGCCGGAAAACCACCAGAGCAATCGCCAGAGAACCACTGAACCGCCCTAAAAACCACTGGAACCTACCGGAAAACCAAATTCACTGGAATTCAGTAGATCTTTTGCGGAGCTCATCCAGTCTAACCCGATCGAGCTTCGGAAGTCGTTGAGTGCCAAATTTAAAGTTTGATATGCGCGACAAAACCCTAGCCGTCGTCGATTGTCGACGACATGAGGTATAATTACCTCTTATTTAATTATTTATAATTAATCATTATTAGCACAGCATGCTAGGCTTGTTTAATTATAATGATGAATGTCTGATTATGAATGAGATAAAGGTCTGGTGCTTAGAGAAGTATTGATTTGCATGATGTGATTGATAAGGGATGAATGCTAATGATCTAATTAGGTAAACTAAATTTGAGTATCCTAATTGGTTGTAATGTAGCTTAGAAAAACACAATAAAATTGGTATGAATAGGATGAGTTAGAGTTACTTTCATATTTATGATTATTCGACTGTGATGGATGCTGTTTGCATTGTGAGTGTAATGGTCATGTCGAGTTGATGCATCATTCATATAGCGGGCGTTAGCTTTTAGATTTGATGTGTAGGTATAAAGTAGGAGCTCGCCGCCTAGGCACGATGACACTCTTGGAGCTTCTACTAGGTCTGTTTAGGACTCGTTCTCTGTTTTTACGCTATTCTATCGTGTTTTGTTTAGAACGGGAAAGAGGACGTGTCAAGTGGCATTTTATTGGATCCCGCTCTACACGGGCCATTTAACCGATCACATTTCTTGATTAATAACCTTCGAGGATGAGATTCCTTGGGCATGTTTTCGAAAATAAGATCCACCGCAAGCTGCCTTTTGGCCTATTATATTACATTTCCTACCCTGGCCTATATATATGTATAGTTTCGTGTTTTCAGTGAGAGATGGAATGAGGGATATCGGCAGCCACGTCTTCAGATAGGGCGTGTGTTCGTCTAGCGGGCTCTGGAGCTGGGGAGGACCCACTTCAATCCTGAGGGATTCTGATAACTCCGCATTTGAGTTCCTCGCGCTTGAATAATGTAGAGGCTTACGGGTACTATTAAGTACAGCGCATGTCCAGACTTGTATTTCAAAGGGTACTAAAGGCGACTACCTGTGAGTACTCGGCCTTCGTGCTCAAGGCCAGGAGTAAGATGGAGGATGCAGAGGGTTGAGATGAATGAGAATGAATTAATGCGAGAAGCGATAGATGAGATGGCCAAGGAAAGAGAATGATATGGAAAGGGGACGCTGCCGCTCGAGGGCGACAACTCCTATTTGTACCCTTGTGAGAGTTCTTGAGGAAGTGTTTCATGTTTTTATTCAACAGAAGGGTTAGCCCTCCTGTGCTAGTTTGATATTAGTTATTTACCAGACTGGTAATACTCATTACTGACTATTTTTTATAATATATGTAGGTTATGAGCTTGATTATATGTGTTAGCTTGGATTGAAGGGCAGTGAGGTCTCTTGCACACACACATGTTTGATGAATGAGTGTTTAATGTTTTGTTTGTGCTCCTATTATATTGAAACTGATATGAGAAAATGGAAGAAGGTTATGCTATAATTGAATGTTGACACATTACGACATGAATTATGAAGAGAATGTGTAGGTGGGCTAAGACCCAAGTTTGAGAACGAGTATACAATAGATTATTTTCTACGTGAACGAAGTTATTGATATACGGATATATGTTCATATATATTATTTTGACAGGGTGTCCTCTAATTGCACTTTTAAGGGAGGCTCTGTCCATTTTTATTTTTATTGCATTCGCGCTGGTGTGTGAAATGATTTTTCATGTCATCCCTGTAGAAGCATGTTAGGATTTTGTGCATTAATCCATGCATATAGAGAATCGTATCTTCATCTTAAGACGCCGAGATTTGATCCGCATGAGTTGGGTTCGGGTTAGCCGACCCAACCGGGGCTTGTAGCATTTTGGTTCGGTTTGCAAGCATGAACCATATTTCTGGTGTTGTAGGTTGTGCTAGCATGTTTTATCTTTATATTATTATATTTTACTATGGAGTTATAATACTTTGGGGCAAGGCTAACCATTGTCTACAATTTATATAAACCAGAGTCATGGAACATGACGAGGAGCTAAGTCAGGTACACGAAATGTATTTGGCTGCAGTTGTTTGTAGGTTAGAGTAACGTGGGTGAAGTAGCTTATGGTTCACACCAATTGAAGACCCATGTGAAGTCTGGGTATAAGGGTTTGATGCCCTGATACTAGATGATGTTGTGTAATTTCTCTGACACTTTAATTATTACTTGCGTAGGGTATGTGGAACATGTAACTATGACCCTTATTTAAATAATCGCATCATTTTCATGTAATTAATAAGAAAACCTAAACCAATCACTTGAACTAAGTACTAAGAATATGATATACACAACAACATGCAACCTCAAAACTGTAGCGGGGGTGTGCTTCCTCTACAGTTAGGAGTGGTTGTTGCATTTTTAAAGTGACCACTTATAGTCGTAGGGTAGGTTCTACCCTGTTACAGCTAGGGGTGTTTATATAAGATTCTTTTAAGTCTAAGATCCATCTTTATAGTATGAACTTTGCACACATTCTATGAAAACTAAGCTTGATGTCCATCTTAAGCTTCCACAAAGGGATGAGATGTACTTCTATAAAGTTTGTAAGCGATAGCCCAACGAGTAGTTTCCAAATTATAAATATCATAATTTGGTCCATCCCTTCGGGCCGAATTGAGGTGTTACAACTCTCATAGTTAATTAAAATATTATTAATATACGTTCATTATAATTAGTATTTGTGGTGTATTAAATGTCGTTAATTCAATAAATTAAATATAAGATTTTTAATTGATTATCAGATTAAGTTGGTATCTCTATCATTTCTAAAATGAATATTTTGAAATGAAGTTACATATATAAATATAGTAATTAATTACACACTCAAGAACTGTTATGATCGTGTCGAGTCATATCTAAATCGACTAATATGAAAGATTTCAATGAGGAATGAACCGAAACAACCCACTTGGTGTCTTGAGAAAGGAAGACACCACTAAACACGCAGCCAAACTCGATAGGAACACGATAAATGGATGCGTGCAATGACCCAATAAAAAACTATGCGTAATGACATGACATGAGAACATTGAACACCCAAGAAGAACAAAAATATAAGTGGATAAATAAGGGAATAAATACATCACAATAATTTCTGAAGCTAAAATCTGAATGTCTCATCGAGAGACCTGGTATATTGTCTGATCTACTGAAACAAAGACTGGTGAAGGGATTCATCCCAATAGACCAAATAAATACATATGCAAACACCTTAAATACAGAGAAAAGAACGAAAAAAAATAATAGCATTTTGAGCACAAGTGTGTGTAGCAATTATCTATATTTCCATTAATGCCAACCCAGCATACAAGAACACAAAACCAACATGTATAATAGGAAAAACCTCAGCAATGAGTGCCCCTAGTCTAGAAAATAGCTAATATAAACTGGCAAATGGAAACTATGTTCCACAAGGAAAACCAATATATACATCTCCATGGGAACACTCAAAGGGCATCTACTGAGAAGCCATCAAGCTATAGACAATATAGCATCCTGAACTGGACTGGTGATGTGCCACTCTCAACAAAGGCCTCTCTTGACAATATCATAACATTGGTCCCACTCTCCAGAAAAGCATATATCCTAAGTTCTCTCCAAACCTCCATGTAACACCTGACCCAGAGCACAAAGGCCAAGTACTATCAGGCAGTCACCTCCAGTACCCTCTAATACCACAAGTCTAACGTGCACCGTTCACAATATTATCCATCTACACCATGCCATTATGGGTGTAAGGAAGCTCAAGACATATGCATGTCAAGATCCCTCGAGAATGGAACAACCCTCTTATTAATCTAGAGCCCATAGTGACATGTGTATGTGCCCTCTCATAGTATATGAAAGGTCAAGTCCACCAACTCTCAGCCTACTGAAAATTTGATGAAAAGTACATATAGGGCTGGGAAGGAGGTCATATGAGTAGGCCAGAAGGCAACACGAGATGGGGCTAAGTTCAAAAACGAGGGATCTCATCCTTGAGGTCCATTGATCAAATAAGAAATAACGTCTAGATAGCATGTACTAAGTGAGGTCCAATAAAAGAATTATTAACAAGTCCTACAAATTGAAAATCAAAATCACAATCGAATAGAGTGATAGAGTTGAGAAAAGCCCTAACAGACTTGGGGTCCAAGCTTCAAGTGTGTCAACCCATCTACGGTGAGCTCGGACTCTAGAATCTCTATCTATATCCACGACTAAACAAAAGACAGCCAACTCTACATGATGTATGGTTACTGTGTATGCTCCTATCAACAATAACATCTCAACCACTGCGCAATGCAAAACAAATAAATAAAAAAACTCATGGCAGACAAATTGAGCCAAGCGCAAACAATAAAAAACAAATAAACAAATAAAAACTGGCCAAGGAACTAAAAGAACCATAAATAAAAATAATAGGTGTACGAGTAAACATCAAAACAATAATAATTACCATTTAAACAGAAATGAAAATACATAGATACATAAATAACAAATAATAATCAAATAAACAAATAATAAATAAGTAATTAAATAAGCTTTTGAATATATAGATGAATAACAAATACATCAAAATAGATAATACACTATTAATGAATTATAATAATAATATAAATAATACTAAATAAATATGTGACTAAATGCGAGTAAACATTAGCACACATTAGCACATACATGAGTTAGTAAGTAAATAAGAAATGAATAAAAAAATAAAAAAATAAATAATTAAATGGAGAAATAAATAACTAAATAATTAATAATAATAATATTTTTTCATGAATAATAATATAACCATCAACCATATAAATATGCAATAAAATACAAATAGATAATAACATATGTGCAAGTAGACAAATAAATAAATAAGTCAAAAAATCAATGAATGACAATGTGGATGAGAATAATAATAAGTAAACATGTCATCGACAATACCAAATAATCATATAAGCATTCCTCATACACACATAGATAAATAAATAACAATAAGTAAATAAATAAATGTACAAAATAAATAATAAATAAATAAAAGGACTCAAAACCCCAAAACATGCCAAACTATGTGAATATGCATCTAAACAAATGTAGGGGGTCTCAAAATGCCAGAAACAGTCGAAAAACAGATAAAACCGGTTGAAAAAAGGCTAAGTCTCGAAATAGCGAAATAATCAAAAAGTGACTGAAAAAGGGTTGCTAAGCTGGTTGGATGAGTTGGGCAGAGTTAGATTGAGGTGACTTGATTTTGGTCAAGCTACTCGGTTGGGCTAGACTCAATAGACACGGCATAGGCAGATTGACACGAACAAAACAAGAGCACACAATTAGGGAAGGTAGGAAACAAGCACCAAATAGCCTAGTAGAGACTATAACACCCCATTTTTTTCGATCTAAGGGCGGACCAAAGTGCAATGTTATAATTTGGAAAACTATTCGTTGGATTACTCTCGTACAACTTTATGGAAGTGGATCTTAACCCTCGAGGATCCTTAAGACAGGCAACTTTACATGGTGCATCATACAAGTTCATGCAACTTTGGCCTTATTCCCATAACATACTGCATCTCAACTTCATATCAACTCAGTAATTAGCACAAATACAACACGAAATGTCTGCCATGAGTAGTTTGATCCATCTGCCTACGCCGGTCAAAAAGACTAAACACCTATATATATTAGAGAAAATGTCAGTAATCAAAGAATTAATGTCTGGTTCTGTAGAGACTAGGAATATAGTATTATTGGCAAATGAGTATCTAAACACCCACGAAAAAGTTGTAGAAACTTCCAAAATCATACAGGGTGGTAAGCGAAGGCCGATGTGGCCACATATCATACCATAATTGCCTACAAAGAGACGTCTTATAAATATATAAACATTCATATATCGTATACGCTCTCATATCTTCTATATATCACATGCCATAGTACCCATGTGGATCCGAACCAATGTGCCACAATTTTTGGAAACGCGCTGCATTTACAACACCCTACATACATTACACCACTCAAGGGTAGAACGGATACTAGTGTAATTTGTATATCTCTACATCACTCACTCTCTTATTTGTGAAATCCGTAAAAATGCACGTAATTATATAATTTGCTTAGGGAAGAGGCATGTTTCATATATTTCTGGAGCTTCAGTTTGAAAACCAATAAGGGATCTCATCCTTGTAATTTTATTATATTTACGATAAAATGCGACTAAATAACCCGACATCAAAATGATCCAATAAAAATGCCGCTGATACCATCCTATTATTTAAAACGAGATTAAACGTGACACTCAAGAGCTAGGGTGAAGCAAGAGAATCCTACGGACTTGGATGAGAGGAACACCGCATCCTAAATCAATGAGCTCAACCCCCGCATAACCTAACAGGAGATGGAATCCGAATCATAATCGGATCACACTGGCACATAAGATGAACCAAAGCCTCCACACATGTACAATATGTAAAACTTAATTAACTTAATTATTTTATTTAGTGATGGGTTAAACCTCATTAGGTAGTTTAATTTAAAGTTTGGGGTTACAATTCTACTTAGTGCATGATTTCGTACTTCCGGTTTTATCGTCGGACTTAACCGGACGATTTTTTGGATAGACCAAATGGCATCTGATTAAACTAAAATTTGAACCCCTAGTTCTAGACACTAAAAGGGACTGTCGTAAATATTAACAAATAATAATATGTGGATTATAATGTCGATTGAGGTTAATTAAAGTCAGAAAATATGCTATGAACAGTATCCCGTCACTACACAACAAACTTCAAAATTTCAGCCCATGGGACTAAGAAGTCCAAGGGGGATTGGATCAATTGGAATAGTTATATAACACTTGAAAGTTAGGCCATTAATATTTCGGGTACAATTTTCTTGTAATTGGGACTAGTTAATCTTTCTCATCATGATTTCTTATTTAGTGATTTCTGTCATTTACCCAACCAGGGTAGAATTAGAAAATTCTACTGAATTACTTACATATCCAAATACTCTAAAAATTCACAGAGACAATATTAGGACACTTAGTAAACTCTGTAATTTATTATATAATTTTTTCTATGGATGAATATATTTTCTACACATTTTAAAATTGAAATTATAGAAACACGATTATGAACTTAGTTCCTATGTACTCCAAAAATCCAATCCAATTAACCATTAGAATGATTTTTTTTTACTACAAATTTTTTGGGGTTACATAAAAAAATTATTATTTTATTATGTAATTTTTATAGATTTATATCTGATTAAATTATTAGCCAAACATTAAACTAAACACACAACACAGACACTCAACACAGAACACAACAGATGCAAACAATGTTTCATTAATTTTGTTCAGCCCTTAGTTGAGGTAATTTTATTATGGTAAATTTATGATATTGAGATCGCAACATGATTGACAAATGATTATAATACATATCATTGAATTAAAATCATATCAAGGTGTAAAAATTGGGGAAATGGGCGATGAGGTAACTGGAACCTTGAAAGCTGCAAGCTTTCATCCAATTTTGGACCTTTCCATGATCATCCATGCTACATCAGTCAACATGCTCACCATATGACTTGTACATCTATGTCATGTGAAAACGAACAGACCAAGATCCTACAAATCTGACATCTAAAACATGAGCTATGAATTTTATTCTCAAGTAGTGCAGATCTGGCCACACAAATGATACAAAAGTCATAACTATTTATCTATGCATGATAATGACATGAAACCACCTCTCAAAATTCTTTAACAAGCATATATACAAGGTAAAAATTCAATAAAAATTTAAATAAAAATATCCATACACGAAACAACAACCCAAATAAGAATCATCAACCAAAACTGGGGAAAGAACATACCTTCAACGGTGCAAGGGGAGGTCATTTGGAGTTTTCCCTTTCCAAGTCCTTTAACCTTTGAAAGAATAGCATTTTGGAAGGCCAAGGAAGGCTAGAGAGAGCTCAAAGAGTGGAGAAGAAGGTTAGGAGAAGGAGAGGGATGTTGAGGGTGAGTGGAATGGTTGGGTAGGAGTGAAAAAGGGAGATGACGTTGGGTTTAATAAAAAAAGAGCGTGGTTGGCTAGGTGATGTCACAGGCATGGGTGCCAAACATAATTAGGTGTGTTGAGATTTGAATTTTCAATAGAAAAAGAGGGAAAAGATTTGGTGATTTATATAATAAATTAATAAATAAATACAACATGGAAAAAATTTTAAAATAAGGCAAGTCACAGTGTAAGGGTGCTTTAACAGCATCTTGGAGTCTGTGGTTTGAACTTGAGTGTCAAATTCAAACTTTGTCTAGGTACAAGGGTGTTAGCTTGATGCCTTTTGGGGCCAGTCTTCATTTGCATCATTTTAGATTTTTTCCACTAGAAACACGTGAAACAAACACAACCACAACATATAAAAAGTAACTAGACACACGGGGGATTCGGTCCTAAGATCTAACTCGACTTGACTCGACTGAACCGCATCATAAAAAAAAAGTCAGGCACATAGCGTCCTACAGTTGCAACAAAGATGAAGGAGCTAAGGCTCGGGAAACTCATATATACCAAGATACCATACATAAATATGCAACAAAATGGCCGGACAAGCAAATCAATCCGGGTCATGACCAAACCGAATTTAAAACCACCGAGTGAAAAGTCCAGGTTTTACAGAGCCCGTCATCGAAAAGAGCTACAGTGGCGTGGAAGAGTCCACCAATAGTTGCAATAGACAAAGGGAGTCGAGGTGATGGTAATGGTTGTGGAGGTCAATATTGTTCGACCTCCAGCTGGCCGAAAAGGTTCCGAAGTGGAGGATCAGCCACCAGGAAGGAGAGGAGAGCTGGTGGCAATCGCGGCAATAGAAGAGGTCAAGGGTAGTCTAAAAATGTTAGGCATGGCCACAGAAGGTGTCTAGGTGACCGGCCTCACCAGTGGAGGGTCGCTGGCACTGAAAAAGGGCCCAAAATGCTGCGACGATGATGGAATTAGGTGAGAATAATGTCATACCCGATGGCGATTGTTGTGGCGCTAGTGCTGGTGACAAGCATGGGTTAATAGCCAAAAGTAAGGGAAACATGGTGGTACCAGTTCAATGACTGGATGGTGGCTGGAGTCTTGCCGATGGGAGTAGCTCTACAATACAAAAATCTCTAAATATGTGGGAGAAAATCCCATAAAATAGGAGATGATGCTAGGGCTAATGTGGACATCCTCGATCTTTTCACGTGGCATGATCTGATTGTCTGACAGAATCTGGGCCTAGTGGAGTCCACATAGAGTATATATATATATATATATATGGCAAAACTAACTCGAAGCCTAACAGAGGCTCTATAGATGGAAATCGAGAAGGGGAAGCTAAATGGGCCATGAAACCCTGAACTCAACTAGTGATGATTTGAGACTCGAATCAAGACTAGGCCTGTTGTGGCACTCCAATAATCCAAAATCTCTAAGATTATGCAAAAGAGATGCCCTGAAAAAGTTGAAATGGATACAAAATGCTACAACAACCTAGATCTACTCTAAAAACTTGACCCGTATGCCTAGAGTATACGCTGATAACTCATGTTCTACTATAGCATAATTGAGGCTATCATTTGTATATTGGGCTTACATAGCCTTCATAACATACTCATACATCAATCTAGACCCATACTCATGGTCTTAAAGCTGAACAAACTTGAACCGACTCAAGACTGGTCTAAACCAGGCAAGGCAATAAGCAGGTAAAACACTAAACCAAACTTGTTTGAACACTTTATTTTCTTGTTCATAACCTTCCTTTCCTCCTTCATTAGTGACATGTGAAATCTCAATGGCCTTGGCTTGTTCCTTGTTGATGGTCTTTTCATTTATCCTTTTAAACACACTAACCCTTAAGTCAATTGACTTCTCCAATTTGCCTTATTCTTATTCTCCTTGGGAACCCATCTACATACTTCATTAACAATAGCCTCCTTCATCTTGCATATTATAGAAACATGTTCCATTTCCCACAAGAATAGAAAGATAGAGATGTAATGATAGATGGTTGCATGAAAAGTTTTTCTTGAGTGAGGAGTCCCCCATTTGAGATCTATCTATATGAGGAACCTTGAGGGATTCACCCTCATTCATGAGTAAGTCTTCCTTTCCATTGAAAAACCTACTTTTTTCTTCCTTTTGCCTTGCAAGATCTTCCTTCAAGCTTTTGTTGATTATCCTTTCCTTTTTAAGTGAGGACACTTAATTTTTCAGAGAAGTCATTCTTTAGTCTCCAAAGTCACCTTCTTGAGAGAATCATTGAGATCTGTCATCCTCTTAGCCATTTTCATAGATTCTTCATAGAGTGCTTCAATGGCTACTCGGAATTCTTCCCTTGAGCAACTTGAGGATGAGGAGTCTATCCTATTCCAACCAAAGCTCTGGTACCAAATGAAAGGACCTAATGTGGTGGGAGAGCTAACTACAAATTATATAGTGAATAAGTTAGATCCCAACAACACTTTGACATTTATAAAGATCGTAAGTAGACAATAGCAAAAACGATATAATCACAATAGATAAACAAAATAAGCATAAGTGAATGGTTAACAAGGCAATATAATGAATTCAATCAATTATGGTGTGTGAGGTAACACAAATTCAAACCCACAAAGTTACTTGCTTTGGTGAATTAATCAAACCATGTAAGTTACTACATGACTTTAACCATGATTCACTTAATTTTCTGAAATAAACAAGTCAAACATAAGAGACCTAAGTGCAGTGTGCAAAAATGTGAAACATAATTAAAATGATCACATATGAGAGAGAAAGGAAGAGAGACGAAAAAAGGATTTTTCAAGAAGTTTGCAACTCCTACTCCTCTCTTCTAGCCCATCAACTCCTTTGTTTGAGTAGGTCATCGTAGCTTCATTATAACAGCCAACTTGTACACCAAGAAGCAACTACAATGTGAAATCCCTTAATTTAGTCCCACATCTAATATCTAATTAGATAAGATCCTATTTATTAGTGAAAATAAACTATAGATCATCAACTAGGTTAACCATTTTTTAAGAGATTATTATGCACATTAATTTGCACTTTGGGTTAGGTCATTATATATGTATCAAAGCAACCTAGATCTATGTTAAATGATGGGTTAAACTAAGGACGTTGAGTGGGCTACTGCTCATGGGTGAAAGAATTATGTGTACTAGGGATAGCAACGAGCCAATGGTAGGAATTTTGAGAATGAAATTTCTTATAGGAGGTAGATTGTAAGATTGTTCGACTTAATTCTATATCTAATACCTACTAGTATAAGATCTTATTGATAAGTGAGAATGACGTATAGATCTTCAACTTGGTTAACCATCGTCTAAGGGATGATTGGCCCATTATGTTACAATTTGAGTTGGGTTGTTACAAATAGTATCATAGTAGCTTGATTTCGTCTTGGATGATGGGCTAGACTATGGATGTTGGCTAGGCTACTGGTCAAGGGCCAAAAAAGGTTATAGATTGGGGCTAGCAATGGGCTAAGTATAAGAATTTAAAAGACAAATTTTTTAAGGTGAATGGATTGTAAGATCTATCAACTTGGTCCTACATCTAATATCTATTAGAGTAAGATCTCGTTTATTAGTAATAATGAACTATAGATCTTTAATTTTGTTAACTATTATTTAAAAGATGACTTAGGTACATTATGTTACACTTTGGGTTAGATCGTTACATAGAAGGACTCCTTCACAAGCACCTAACAAATACCAAAGAAGCTTGCACTCCAACCAACCTTCCTTCTCATCCACCGACCACCAAGGATCTTTACAGCCTACAAGTTTTCCTCACCAAGTACGAAAGAATCTTGCAACCACCAAGCCCTCCTTCATAAGAACCGAATGCCAAGGAATCTTACAACTAGCTCCAAACACCCTTAGAGAAACCACCACTTAAAGCTGCAGTCCCTTCACAAGCCCACACATTGAGTCAAGAAAGTCCTCTCTTCAAGTATCCTCCTCTAGACTAAGTGTTCACGCACACTCTCAACACCTTAAAAGTTTACAAACTAAAAATATTCTAACTATATAGTAAGTAATTTGATATGATTGTTGATATGAATGTATTGTTTTAAATATAAGAATGACTTTTATCTTTATTTATGTTAGTCATTTGAGGATATTTTGGATATGAAATATTAATTTTATGTATATATTTAATCAATTTTAATGTATATCATGATTTATAATTTTCATAGAATATAATTTTTGCCTCATAAATGTTGAAGGTATTTTGTTATTAATAAAAAATTTAAATACTCGGTTGGTCATTCGATCCTACAAAGAAATAGTCATATTTAATTTATTTTTAGTTGGTCAAATACTGCCAAACATTTTTTGAACTTTGGTCAGACTATAATTTCTATGCACCCACCCCTAGAAAAAGTATCCCCTATTTGTACCATCCTGCTCAGGCTTTTTTTAAAAAAAATACAAAAGAATTTAGAGGACTGCAAAGTACAACTAAGTCCGAAAGGCTATGAAATACATGATAGAAAGCCTATTACCTGTGAAACTCGTGCTAATCAGTGTGGAGAACGTTTCGATGCTTAATAAAACAAGCTCCCTTCTCACCAAAGTGCTTTTGGAGAACTGTGACTCACAGGTGAACGGTGACAAGCCCTTGCCTAAGTTTAGAGAGTTTATTCATAAAATTTTATATTATTGCCCCATTGCAAGGATTAAAAAAAAGTTAGGAGTCAAAGAACTATCCAATAAGTAATTACACGATGAAGAAGTTAGGGAAAAACTTGTACTAAGATCACTAGTAACCTCAACCACAAAGCAACTGTGAAAAAAAAAACTCAACTTTAAAGTATGAACAAGTGCCGCGGCCGATGGGTTCTAGAAGGAGTACATTTTTTTACAAGGTTAAGCCTTTAGTTTAAGTCATAGAATCCAATTGATAATTTTTACTAGGGGTGCTAATAGTTTGAACTCAAATGAGCTCGATGTTTGGCTCAATTTTGTTCGAGTTAAAGTTTAACTTGAATTAAATGAGCTCGAACACATAGTATCCATTCTCTAAAATTTTAATGCAATTGTATTTAACAATTTTAAAATTATCAAGAAAACTATTCGAAAATGTATCAATAAACTATAAACTTTAATCAAAAGAGTACCTTTGATTCATGTTAATTTTGAGTGAAAAAAATAATCTTTTCTTTGCCCCTTTTTACCCTTAAAGTGTCTTTCTATTTGATGGTGCATAAAATAAGTTAAACTACTTTTATTTTGACATTATTAAGCTTTTATAAGGAGAAAGAAATGGTAATTACGTAGACCAAGAATAATTTAATACAATTACCGGCCATCATCAATAATGTAACTATTTAAAACTAGACCTTTTAATTTCTATCAACTGACATAACAATTTTTTTTTATTAATGGGATTAATAAATAATCTTACACATTCAACTCTACTTAGATGTGAAGCTCGTCAATTTAGATTAAATACAATATATTATTTAATTTTTATATAATCATTTAAATAAAATATAAAGAAAATAAATATAATTATATTACAATAATAATCTCACATGATAATATAATAATTTTATCCCCGAATATATTATTTGACAAATAATTAAATTAAAATTAAATTATAAAAACTTTTATAATTAATTTTATTTCAAATTATCTAAAAAAAATATGGATAAATAATAATTAAGTCTACTTGACTCTAATCTTTTTGAACTCGACTCGAACTTAAAATAAATAATTCAAACTTGAGCATGATTGTATTCAACTCCCCTTAGCTCAATTAACACCCCTACTTTTTACTTTACTTTCATATTCCTAGCCAAGATCTTGGCATAAATAATTATAATCTGTTGATCCCTACAGCAAACTTGAAAAGTCATTACGAACATCCAACCCTTGCCAAATACAATAGTTTCACACGCGCACGCTCTTCCCCTATAAATGATACCGTATCATTGCCACCAAGTCCTAATATCAAGCACCCTCTTCAATTACAGACCATAGTACCATTTCATCTCATACTAATAAAATTTTTTCCCAAAGTCCAATTTTTTGGTTGAAAATCACAGAATTTTAACTGATATTTAATTAAATATCAATAAAAAAAAGCATTTTTAACGCCCAATAAAATAATTATAATTATAAAATCCGATAAAATTTAACTCAACTCGGTGAAACCGACCATACCCCGTATAATCCACATTGATACTCCGGTCACGGTAAGAATTCTCACCAGACTAGTTTTATCGGCCACTTGGAGAAATGCACAGAGCATATAAAATAAATACAGAATTTCAATCAGGAAAACATAGATCATCCAAAGGAAGCCCTCATGTCCTGTGTGGTACCCAAAGCCATCTGAGCTACTGCAGAAAAACAACAAAGAATCACACGACTTTTATATGCCTAACGAAAAAGTAGAAGTTTTCTGATTGAAGGGAGCAAAAACCGGTTGAAAGGGTGGAAGAGAAGCTAATCTTTAATGGGGAGGCACCTAAGAGTTACAACGTAGATTGAGATGGTATTACGGCAACGGATACCCTATCTTTAAGCCCACAAAGCCAAAAGACTCACGCTTGGTTAGATGATATTACATAATGCTTTGGGAACTTGAAATATGAAAAACAGATAGTAAAAGGCATGGTTGGCTGTGGGGGACTTGATCAATCCCCCTTAAAAATGTGCCCTGAAAAGAGGAGGGGTTGATAGTTCATGTATCAGTCTTATTTCAGTATGTCTTTAGATTCTAAATATATTTTTTTCTTCTATCAAGAGGCTATGGGCCGCCTCGCTGCAGTTTGAATTGGCATTGTAGCTTGTGTACTGAATGCTCAGAATTGCAATTCTGAGGTTCAGGTGCAAAGTAAACGTAAAGCTTTTGATTAAACATTGCTTCTAACCTGCATTCAGATTGGACATTGTCACGGTAGATGCAAGGGAATGGCCAGTCAAGAGTTTCAGTAACATGAAAAATTGCTAGCTTTTTGCAGGCCATCGCATTTTCTTTCAACTGTTACTTAAGGGCATGGCAGCTCTCACATCCAGGACAATTGTGCAAACTTTCATGGATGTAAATGTCACAGTCCATACAGAAATGCTGCTTGCATTTGGGACAAGTAACCCGCGAGCCAAAGTTGCTTCCTGATGGAAAGAAACAAAAAATGAAGTTCAAAAACATAATAAGAAATCAGACTAATTAGTTCCAATCACCTTCACGCACAAAGCAGAAAATTTGCGGGTATTTCTATACGCGACTGGCAAATAGTATCTACCAGCAAAACAATTTTATACCAGATGTCAACTCTCTAGAATTACATTGTCCTTTTCTGCTGAGACCAACCTCTACAAAGCATGATTCAAATTTCTACACAGGTTCGATTTACAGTTTCCATCCAAATATGGCAGGATCATATAAGTGAGTTTTCTCCTTATCTTTTTAGCTAGCAAGCCTTTATATCCTTCACCATCTGCAACAACTTCCCTACTCATCCACCTTTACATACTTCTCCAAGTCATCAATCTTGCTATATATTCTAGGTCAAGAATCATCTAACCATACGATAATGTTGTTTTCACCTTATTAAAGACTAGTAAATTTTCACCTTAAAAGAGAGCATTAAGGTCAGATTACTTAGTTTTTTTTCTTAAAAACCAAACAAAAAGTGTTTTGCAACCATGTAGTTTCCTATTTAATTTGAATGCTTACCACCCTGTACAAGGTTTTGCTGGCAACCAAAACAAGACTTTGGTAATTTCTGGAGAAAACTATTCCAGGGAACCTCTTTGAATGGAGCTACTGGAAACAAATGGTGATAAGATCTTGCTAAATGGGGGGAAGAAACAAGTGTGAGCCCACATATTTGGCACTCAGTAGGAAGATCACATACACGTGCTCTACATCTTGGGCAAATATATGCTCCACCAACCTTTGCTTCTTTGTGGCATGAGCAAATAGAAAGTGCACCCTCAGTCTCCTTCTGTGGAAAACCCATTTGAACCAAATTTGCAACTGCAAATTCTGCAACGGCTGGTGGAGGAGGGGCATGCTCAAGCAAAAGCTCCTTAAAGTGGGCCTGTGGAAGTAATGAAAAACTTAGATAATGAATACGGGCGAAAAAGAACGAGTAAATATGAAAGGCTTTCCAAACTCCAAATGTTTCATCATCATCATCATCATCATCAAGATACCAATGTCATGATGATGATGACGATCATCATCATCTATGCCCTTTCCAACCAGGTTTAGGTTAAATTGATTGCTTTGACAACAAAATCAATGACTCAAAACCCACTGAAATATAAATTAAATCATATAAAATCCCATATAAAGTGCATGCGAAAGCCCAAATGCCATTGGCGCCATCGGTGTTTGATAGAGAAAAATGGTAGCCTTAACAAGCAACACACCCAACGTTATCCTAAATGCAATGGTTATACCATCCACAGTAACAAAAACAAGCCGCACCTCACTCAAAGCCACAGTATATACACCACCAGTTTCCTCGCATAGATGTTTACAGATGTAGATCTCTGCTGACAGACCGATGACTGAACACCTTATTTTAGCCTTTTTGCATTTTTGAATGGTCTCCATTATATCACCGGGATCACATGTACTAAGAGCATTGTACAAAACTAAAACTTCCCGATGACCATAGGACGGAATTTGACTAAGATATTCATGTACAAGATCTAATGCATTTTGCAAGGAAGAATCTCCTGAACACTCTAGCTTACTGAAAAGAGCTTTTATATGTGAATCAGGACTACCACCTAGATCTGTTAACCGGTAAGCTAACCCATCCTTTATCGTTACTAAACCAATATGACTAAGTGGATTCTGATCAAAAAACTCTCTTATAAAGGTCTCAAGATGTTTAGAAACCACTGCCATCCGACTGGGATGGAAGTCAGTCTGTCCAGCTGCCTGCATAA
The DNA here is from genome assembly GCA_032619315.1 of Piper longum. Classification (NCBI taxonomy): domain Eukaryota; kingdom Viridiplantae; phylum Streptophyta; class Magnoliopsida; order Piperales; family Piperaceae; genus Piper; species Piper longum. The sequence continues at coordinate 17,722 of JAVDBV010059717.1, forward strand.
GCCATACATGCAAAGATTATAATCACAAACATACAAGATTAAAAATTAAGTCCAAGACATTCTACAGAAAACATCATTAATGGATACACTATGAAATAGCTGACAGCCTTTAGTACGAAACCAGAAAGAACAGCATAACTTGTCTACGACTTCTATTTCTTTCACCTAAACCCAAATAATTGGAATTGCTACTAATCTTTTCCATGATATAAGCAATGATAATATACTCCAGTTTTAATTCTATAATACAATAACCTTTTAACACAGACAAATTGCAAAAAGCCTTATTAGTAGGGGGAAAAAAAAAAAAAATTTGCAATTATTGACAAGTTGTTGAGAACTTGAAACAAGTAATAATGCAAACAGACTAGAGTTTTTGGTACTCGATAGATGATAATTAAAGATGAACCTGTGACCATTTGGGAGAATCCACAGAATCATTACATGATAATCAAAGATGAAGCCTGTGACCATTTGGGAGAATCCACGGAATCATCATAAGGCAGGTAAGAGAATGGGGTACATGGGGATGCCAGTCACCACTCTAAGTACACAATCAGGAATAAACAAACCATACTAGGGGAGAAAAAGTTCATGTTCTATCCATTTCATGACCAATCAGACCAGACACCTTTAACAAGAATACGCTACAACCAGAACACTCTTGCCTTATTGTCAGACGAATTATAAAATTCACACCCAATTAACATCATAAAGTTTCAATGTCAGAAAATATGAGGATAAAAACAATACCATTTTGTTTACATGAAATAAGAAGACATCAAGATCTCATGTCTTCTAAAAAAAAAAGAAATTGCTTAAGAACAACAATTATTCGAGTTCATTGTTATTTTGTTTCAAAGGCTACTTACTCTGGAGAGATCAACAACGACATAGAGGTAACGAATAAGGCCCTTCTGAATTCTCTCTGCAGAGGAATAAGCTTTGACACGCCGGCGGTACTGGGCAAGGTGGATGCCAGCAGGGTCAGCAGAGCGAAGTAAACCAGACTCATCCTCATGCAGGTCCTCCCATGATCGCTCTTCTGCATACGCCCTTTCCCAGTCCTCCATTCCTCCACTCTCATCCTCTTCATCTTCCTCCTTGGCATCCTCAATCCTCGGCAAGGCAAGCCCATTCCTTGTAGTCATCTCCTCCGAGCTAAGCACAGTTGAATTATGCAGTTCTCATCAATTAACTAATAATCAAAGACATGACTTTTAGCAAGAAGTTGCCAAAATATAATACAGGAGATCTTGCCTTGCCCAGATCACTGAGAAAAATAAGGGGGGGGGGGGGTTGTTATTACCACAAAGATTGATAATATCTAGATAAGACTAATTTCCACAAATATTTTATTATTCACATTTTGGTATGTAATAATTCACCTTAATCAAATTAAGTTTCACATTGAAAAATCGGCCCTTAAATGGCCTTCATTTGTTGATCTCGCATGCTTATGCTGGTATATAAGTTCATGAGATGATGAAATTTACCGGGTATTTGCTAATGGCATGATGTATAGGACAAATTTGAGTCTTCTTTCCCCATCAGCAGCTTAATAAATTAGACACCTCCCAATTTGAGGAAAGAGAAAAAAAGTATGATATATCAACACCAAAAAAGTACAAACTCCTCTTCTTCTTATTCTTCCACCGGATACCCTAAGGGTGTTGGGGACATTGATTAGGATTCATGTGATTACACACTCCTATCAACAAAAATAATTCTATAACTTTCGTTGCTAAGCCTCAGCATACAGCTCTTTTCTGCATCTTTTATTGTGCCAAAAAGGGCAGCACATGATATACATTCTACAAAGGGCAACAACATATGTAAGTCAAAATCAAACAAGGTTGTCACAACTGTAAAACAGAATATTTACTTCACACATACACAAAACCAGTTAAAAATATTTTACAGTAATGGCAAAACAATAACACAAAAGCAGTGCCAGACACTAAGCAAAAGGCCACTTATTATCAAATCCAAGCACAAAACATTGAATATAAACTTCACAAGAAGAAAAACATGAGAAATGGGCTTATTGGGCTGTCTAATCCTACTATTCAGATTAACATTCAAGAAAAGCATACAGTAATCCTTCAACAAACCTGATCATGGCCTCAAAAAAGAGACTGAAGTGCAGTACTTATATTAAGAACTTGAATTGCACCCAGCTTCAAACCAACACAAACATGGGACTTCCAGCCAAAAAAAAACTGTAGATGGGACACATATGCGCTAATTAAAATGAATCTTGCTATTTAGAAGTCTGATCCCCACGTTTTTGACTCACATGATTAAGTGGCACTGAATATAGAACGGTGAGGCACTGTTTGATACGTCTTCATGTATACATATAGTTTATTTTAAAGAAGGCTTTTCTTTTTCCAAAGCAGAGGTTTTTATACAGAGGCAAAAAGAGACTTGCCCTCCTAAAAGACATTTTTGTGTCTCTGTTAGTGCATCAATCTGCTCATCTCTCCATGGCCATCCTCCAAATTATTTACCTTTACTTGACCAACCACTTAAAAAAGAAAATCAAATCTTGACAAAGAACCCAGTAACCAAAACCACAGGAAAAATTCTTAAAATAGAACCATGAGCATAATATTACTGTGGGCAAAACCAGTAAGTAAAACCAAAGGAACCTTTATACGCATCGTGATATTAAACCGCAAGGCCACAACAGGTATCTCCCTCCTGTCGTGGCGGGGGCAGTGCAGTGGCAAGGCCTGCATTGCTCTCACAAGTTTTGGCAAAAGATGGGAACCAAATGATGGGGAAGAAGCAGAATGGGAGGAGAAGCGACAAGAGCACGGTGAGGGTCAGGGTGTGTAGCACCAGAGATGATGGGGGAGGTCGCCGACAATCAAGACTCGAGAAAAAAAAAAAAAAACTTGGGGAAGCTGGATCGGCCTAGAAAGAAAAACTAATATGACAATGCCTATTACTGTTCCATGTAAGCAAGTGGGTGAAAAGCATGAAAAACTAAAGTCTGACAAGCATTTTCTGATCAAAATAACCTCAAGCTGCAGAATGGAAAATTCTACATTAACCCAAAATCAAGCAATTCAATCCAAAGAATCTTGTTGAATTTTTTTATAAATAATTTTTTTTATGCCAATTCGTGCATAATAAAACTGGCAATAAGTAAAGTCAATGCTACTCAGATATGTTAGCACAAAATCAAATAGTTCAATCCAATGCATCCTGTTCAACTTTTTATAAATAAAAAACTGAATCTTTGATGCCAATTTATGTATAATAATACCGGCAACAAATAAAGTCCATTCTACTCCAATAAATTAACACAAAATCATAAATTAAACTGGAAAGATTTAAAGTCCCTTCTACCCCAATAAATTAACATGAAATCAAACAGTTCTATCCAGAGCGTCCTGTTGAATATTTTACAAGAAAAAAAGGAAAAACTGAATCTTTTATGCCACTTTATATATAACAAGGAATGATGGTGCTCCATGAGTGGACAATATGAGAGATAAACTCTAATTTTATAAATAGCCCTCACTAAATAATGAGATGGACTATAATAATTTGATATTTTAGAGATAAGATTCTAATTCTAAATATAGACTTAAATTAAGTAAAAAACTAAACTATAATAATTTGATTTTTTTTATTTTAATCAGTTGAATCTCCTCCTTTTCATCAGAGAACAACTTTTAGTCCCCCTTTTATTAATAAAAGTAGATGAAACTGGCAACAAGTAAAGTTCATCCTAATCCAATTCCCCACAGACATTAGTAACAACAAAATCGTCAGATTGACATATAATAGAGTTGAACACAACAATAACTGTAAAGATGGTGTCCAACTATTCAACGAAAAATAGATAGTAAATAATTCATCACACATAAAAAAGATACTAAAGTAAATCAAGTAAATCAATAAACTAAAAGAAGAAAAAAAAAATCTAGCCATTATCACTGAGGCAAACAGAGCTAACCTAGAGCATGTCCCTACTTGAAGAATCCCCTAGCCATAATCACCGTGGGCAAGAAATCAAGAGGGAGAGTGGAGATGGCAGAGGACGAGACCGTTGAGACAGCTCCGGCAAAGAGGCAATGGCAGAGACAGCACTGGCGAAGAAAAACAAGGGGACAAATTGTTTGGAATCTAGGTTATACCTTCATTGCCCAAAGTTTTGAATACCATACTGGACGTAATGCCTGATTTGGTGGGTGTATGTGGTATGCTTGGTTGAACCAGGTTGAAACGGATTAGGGGTATTAGTACCGGATTAATATTCATTTATCATAACATAATGTCCCCTCCAAAAAAATAAGACCAGAAAACACCCCCCCCCCCCCCTCAACCCCAAAAAATAATTATTAAGATTCACGTAAAACCTACACAATTATCCCATACAAGTAACAATTTTAAGACTCATAAATTGATAAAAAAATTACAATTGTCATAAACAAAACACAACCACAATAGCATCCACACAAATTAGTACATGTTCTCTTCCCTCTAGCTTCAGCTTCTTATCAAGCAAATGTGATTGGAATGGTATAGTTGTCGTTTAAAAAGTACCTATCAATACTATTAACGTGATAACATTAATCGCCATATTCAAACCACAGTGGTAATCACATAGCCAACAATCAACCATGATAATCTTGTAAGTGCGATATTTAGTAGTTAAGCATGGTAATATAATAAAAGCAATCAAACATCAAGAAAATCTAATAACTTAATCGTTAACAGTAACTGTAATACAAACAAAGAAAAAAAAAGTAACTTCTTGTGGTATAGCCGTTCACATTAATCAAACATATAACGTAATAAGAGTAATCAATCTACTCTTTATTTGTCATTTGTAGGTTATAGCCATTCACCACAATATAAGAGCGATTAAAACGAAGCATTGTCCTTCCTCAACTCCATTCAAATGCAACAACAACATTTAATATTTACTCTTATTCGCAGTTAACGAACACAGAAATTCAATCAATAAACATTTTCACACCACAAAACAAAGCCAATCAAAAAATTAAAACCGATTCAAATGCAGTTACTCTCAAATACAACAATAATAGCAAACAGTATTTAAAAGTCAATCACAAAGACAGCTTCAATTGTACATTTGCTTCACCATCAAATGCAATGAGAAAACTAAAAATCATAACTACTAAGAAAAAGCCAAAGTGACTCACAGGATGTGGAGAGGACTGCAGTAGCTTGGGGCTTGGTCAGGGATGGCAGGGGCAGGGCCAAGGTTGGAGCTGCTCGTGGACAAGGCCGAGGTCAGCTGTTTCGGTGGATAGAGCCGAGGTCGGCAGGAACGAGGGCAGAGGGCCTAGTCGGTGGTGGCGGAGGGTAGGGGGGAGCTTGTCAGTGTCGATGGGCAGATGGAGGTTGTTTGGCGGTGGCGGAGGGCGGCGGTCGTGGAGGGCAGAGGCGGGGTCGGCAGTGGGCAAAGGGTCGAGAGTGGCGGCCGATGATGTGTGAGAAGAAGGGAGATGGGTTTCTTTAAAAGGTTTTCCTTCAGCGTTTTACCGGGGACGGGAAATTAATTATTTTTTTATATTTTCATGCTCCGGGAAAATTAAATCCAACGACGGATGGGCTTGGACGACGGCTCTCCCTTTTCGACCAACTCCGAAATATTGTGACCGAATTCAACCAATCAGTTATAAGAGAATAAAAAATAAATCACGTATGGACATCTTTTCGTCCAAACAAATGATTGTAAGAGATTCAGAAATATTAACAAGTGTCGGCAAATTTGTCCACCCATAGAAATTGTTGAGATTTATAATTAGCTAAAATAATAAGTATATGCAAACAAATAAACAAAGATTAGAAACCAGACAACACCACCCAAATTTTAAAGAGATTAGGCTACTCCTTTTTTTTATCCCACTTAGGTAGGTCTTTTATACTTTACTATGTAATACCCATAAAACATACTTTATTATGTAATAACCCATAAAAAAAATCTCTCGCGTTTAATACTTCTTGGGATAAGATATAAAATATAAGTGATGATGTATAAATAGATCTTTAATTTTATTAACCACTTTTGAAAAAGATGACTCAAGCCTATTCGTTTGTATTTGGGCCACGTTATTAGTGGAGGTGGGTTATAGAAGGAAGATGAAGTCTAAAAAAAGGAATTTATGGACAAAATTTCTTTGAGAATGGTGGTCTAGAAGAAATTCAAATAACCTAAGTAATGAATTTGAATGATGAAATTTCATAAAAGGTAGGTGGATTGTAATAACCTATAGAAAATAAGCTTACGTCTAACACATTTTGGGATAAGATCCAACATATAAGTAGGGATGTGTACATAGATTTTTAACTTAGTTAATTACTTTTGATGATATGACTTAAGCTAATCAGTTTGTACATAAGTTAGGTCATTACACACTATGGGCAAAACACTTGTACAATTTACGACTTATAAGTAACACCACTTGCCCATCTACAAGCTCACACCTAAGCTCGAAGCAACAAGCAACCACTAGTTCCTTCCAAACTCACACCCCAATTCCTAAGGAAACTAGCACACCACACCCAACCTAGGACCACAACCATGGCCACGGGTACAAGCACCCACCAAACCTACCAATTACAAACTCAATTGGTTTACAAACTTTCCTCCTACACGATCAAACCGATCTTGGTTACTACAAGTTACACTCAAGAGATCATAAATATTATACAAAGGAATCCCCAATCTCTTGATTCCAAGGTTAATAGTAGATGAAGCTTTTTCCGAAGCTTTCTCTCCCTATAGCAGGCAATCTCTTTTGAATTCCCTTGAATTCTTCCGAACTAATACACAAGTTTTTTCATAATTTTGCACATTGGACAATTAGAGTTCTTGGAAAAACTTCCCTCATCAAGGCTTCAACTTTTATAGACCTCCAACTCCAAACCCGATTTTCTTCAAATCTCTAATTCAAGCTCCACTCATTTATTGAACTTCTCCAAATTTCTAATGGAGTCTTTAGAGAAGTGGTTGAGACTTTAGAGCCTTTGGTGAAGTCCTAATGTCCACACAGAATGTAACACCATAATTGTAAAACCCGTGGTTCGAGTCACAGGTTTTATAATCGTTAGTCGATCGGTTCAACCGTCGGTTCGAGTTGAGTGTATTTCAGAATACGTGTACTGAGCCGATGTTGGTCACGTGTATCAGCTATGAGGGTAATGTGTAGCGAGGATGTGATGATAATGACATGAATGAGGAGAGAATGAGTTATCAGAATGCATGATAGCATACAGTTGACGATTTTAGATTTTTTTCATTTTGTGACCGTAGAAATAGTTTTAGGCTGTTTACCGCGTTAGGACGCGTTACGGGTAGTTTGGGCAGGTTGACAATTATATAGCATGTCGTTTTTATTTGTTGTGTTTATTTTATTTTCTGGGATTTTTCCCGATTTTTTTGGATTTTTTTAGAATTATTTTGAGTAAATAATTATTTTGACTCGAGACAGAGTCGAGTCAAGTATTATTTACTAGTGTGCCATCCAACCCTTTCTTCTCCCCCCGACGCTTCTCTTTTTCTTCACCCAAAACCCTAGCCGCCCCCCTTTTTCAGCCGCCGTCGCTGCTGCCAGCGCCGTCCAGCCCCGTCGCGCCGTCGCCTTGCCTCCCCGACCGAAGCCGGCCCTCGTCCGGCCACCGCGACACCAGAACGGCCGCGGCTAGCGCCACGCCGCGATTCGGTCGCGTCGCCGATTCCGGCACCGCCGACCGCCGCCGTCACCATCCACTGGCCGCTTCGAGCTCCTCGACCACCCAGCGACCGTCCCCGACCGGAATCGGAGCCGATCGCCGCCATGGCCGGCCCGATTTAGCAAACCGCCGCCGCGCCTGTTTTCTCCATTTTCTG
>JAVDBV010059718.1:0-15307 GCA_032619315.1 Piper longum
GCCGGCATTTGTTAAGTATGTTTGCTTACTGCCCGGTGGGAGGCATTCTTGAAGTTTCATATGTTTTCATGGGTAATGGAATACCCATTTGCCAGATTGTATTAGTTATATTTCGGACCAGTAACATTCGTTACTGACGTTTTTCATATAATATATGTAGGTCTGCAAATCTTGAGTCGACTCTGGTGGGAGGACAGATAAACACTACACACACTTGAGCTCAACGCAGTATTTACTTTCTTACATTTATTTATATTTGTTGTGTTTTTATAAATAATTGACAATGTCTTCCATTCTCATGACACCAAGAGGGTTACTTCGATCTATTTTATGGATCGAGTCTCACTGACTAATAATATTAAACATGTCTCGACTCGATCGTAACATTTCTTATTCGGTTCTTAAGTGAACCGAAATCGGGGTGTTACAAGAAAACCCTAGAGCTGGCATGGTGACCTTCGGCAAACCTTCAGATGATGTTTGGAAAACCGATCTTTGAAGTGGAAAGAGGTTGAGATGATGTTATGAAAACTTCGACAACCAAACATCACATCGGTTAATTATGGTCGTTTTGTGGACCTTGAGGGATGACTTCGACAACTGAAGTGTAAATAAAGACTAAAAAAAATTCAAAAGCGGTGTTATGGCATGATCAATAGACACTTTGATAGGTCATTCAATAGTCGTTCATACCATAAGGTTTTCAAAATCAGCCATTGGACAATTTAACTTTTGGGATTCAAACCTTGACAACTACTAATTGGGAAGGAGGATCCAAAGCTATAATTAGAGCCTTGGGGGGAATGTTTTGACACACCTTTGATGTTATTGAACCTCTATTACCCTCTTAGTACTCATGGAAGCTCAACCTTGTGTTTAGAATTGAGATTCTCTCCTTGCTTGTATGCCTAGTGTTTTGAATGTGTAAATCCTAAGAGTGGGTTCTAGGGAGGCAAGGTTCAAGCATGTGAACCTGATTTGTAAACTCTGAAGGTGTTGGGAGTGTGTGTGAGCACTTGTTAGGAGTGTGTGTGAGCACTTGGCTTAGAGAAGGAAGATGCTTGGATTGAAGACTTGTTTGGCCTCAAGGTGTGAGCTTGGTAAGGGAAAATTCAAGTTGTGGTTGCTCGTAGGGAGTTAGGAATTGGTTGTAAGGATCCTTGATACTTGGTGCTTGTGGAGGAAAGCTTGTTGGAGGCTCATAGGGTGCTAGGAGTGCAAACTTCCGTGACATTTGGTGAGTGCTTGTGAAAGAGTCCTTGTAGTTCTTTGTAAGTTGTACAAGTTGATTGCCTTAATAAAGTTAAGAAAAGCTACCTAACTGAAGGACTTGGTGGGCTAAAAGAGAGGAGTAGGAGTTTCAAAGCCCATGTGTCTTCCCTCTTCCCTTCTGTACATCTGTGTGTCATTGTTTTTCATTTTTTATTTATTTTGTTGCACACTTTACTCAGTTCTCTTGTGTTTGATTTGATAACTAATAAGTGTACAAGGTCAAGTCACTTAAAGATTTGCTTGGTTTGATTGATTTGCCAAAGCAAGTATCTTTTTGGGTTTGAACTTTTTTTTGTTGTCTCACACACCACACTCATTTAGATTTCTATTTGCCTTGATTATCACTAATTGTGCTTATTAGTTTACTCTTACATGTGCTAAATTGTTTCACCTATTTGTCCAATCTTTAGATCTTATAAGGGTCTAAAGATTGTGCGGATCTAACTTATTTGTTTAGTAATCTTAGTTAGCTCTCTTCATATAGACATCTATATAGTGAAGTGTCGTTTCATCTCTCCCTATTCTTTCTTTGTTTTTTTTTTCAAACTCTAACAAATTATTGAGAACACCACTTAATATTTCAAACTCTCCCAGCTCCGAACTCCGAATAATTGCTCGTCAGTCCACAATGAACTTGATATTTGTAACTCACAATCTACTTTTGTTTTATGTTACAAATTAGGAACGTTTTTATATTTTTTTGCCACCTTAATTCTCCCAAGTCTGAATAATAGCCCCTATAAAGGCTTCAATGCTGGTCCTTGTAGCTCCCAATGATAAAATTGACTCTACCACCGTGTCCAGAATATGGAAAAATGATTGAGTACTGAGTTTTACGATTTCTTGAGAAGTTGAGTACATAATTTTCAAAATAAATCCCAGGCAAATTGAACTAGGTTGAACTGGTTTGGTTCAAATAAATATATTGAGCCGGGTTGGTCTACTTTCTGGGCTTAGCAGAACACAAGCTGGTCTCGACCGGGTCACGGGCTTGGTCAAGTCAGTCGGATAAATGGTAAGTGGTCCGACACGGGTCTTGATCAATGCATACACGAATATGCAGAATGAGCATCAGAACTCAGATGCAGACCATGAGGTAAACGTGGCCGACCTTCTCTTCTCCTTCCCTTCCTTCTTCTTCTACCCAACACCGGCGGCGTTTGGGCTTCCTCTCTGGTTGCAGCGAGAGATAATTGGTGAGTGGCAACCTAGGTCTGATGGGGCAGCGACGAGGAGTGGTTTGACTTCGGACCTACCGGTGACTTGGCCTTTGGCAGCAGGAAAACAGCAGATCAAACACTGCGTATATAGTCTCTTCCTCGCTTATGTTCCGGCCAGTGGCATTGAGATTTCTCTCCCGTGACTGCCTGCAGTGGTAGTGGTATTGCTTGGTCGAAGGAGACAGATGGAGGTGGGGGAACTTGATGGGAGTATGATACTATCCACAATTGCAGGTGTTCGCGGTACATCCATGACCTTTATGGACAACACTTGGTGAAGAGTCGAATTTGAGTGGAAGGTAAGAACATAATCAGGTAATCAGAGTAAGGACGAGGCAATTGAAATTGAATTAGAGGACGTGTATTAATTTTTCATTAAAATTCAAAGTACAATTCTCACCCCATTTATGTTCTCCAATTACCTTTGAAATTCAAATTCAACTGCAAAAACTAAATTGGAATTGCCCCATTACTTTCCCACATAATTAGATGCTTCTAAATTCAAAAACTGCAAAATTACCAAAATGTTCTCCTTTCCAATAACTGTTTTAACAAACTTTCAAGTTTGCCTAGTAGTATTTTCCCTTATGAAACCTCAAAGGGAGTTAAAATCACCAAATAGTGAAGACAGACATGCGATATTCTCCCACAACACTATTGATGGATCCAATCCTGTCCACTGAGCCAACACTTCCAATTTGGAATCTTTTGGCCTTGTTTTGAGAAAGGAGGTTGGCCATGGGTGCAAATAATCACCGGTGACCGTCATCATGGGTAGAAGTGAATGTGCTACAATAGATGGTCCCAACTTAGCTTTCAGGAGGGATGCAAGAAAAACATTTTGAATCTTCATATCTACTGGCAATTTTAGTTTGTATATCACCTCCCCAATTTGTTGTAGGACCTACTATGGACAATTGTAGCGAGGAGACAATTTTATGTGCTTGCACAATTTTGAGCTGATTCGTTTGTATGGTTGCAACCTAACATAAACCAAATCTCCTGGTGCAAATTTTTGGTCATGATGCCAGATATCAAAAAAGCGTTTCGTCCTGTTCTGAGCTTCTTGTAGGTTGGATTTCAGTAGTTGCAACATTTTGTCTCTGCATTTCAGTGCTGACTCCACTTCAGTGTATTGTGCAGTACCTGGAACATAGTTGAGTAGAGTTGGTGGCGGTCTTTCATAAATGGCTTCAGAGGAGGAACATTTTGTTGAACTTTGATACCCTGTGTTGTAGCAGAACTATGCCCATGTGTAACATCTTATGCCTGGGTCAGACTTGGTTCATTGTTGAACTGAACCGAAATATTATATTATTTAATATTTCTCTTGCTTAACTTAATTACATGGAATACTATGTCCATAAAACCTCTCAAGATCTAAACTTACTTAACGTCTTCGATAGAAGACAACCACTACCCATAACCATAATTAAGGAAATATAAACATTATTGGAAATACAAGTTCCCAAAATATATGGTTATTACATCTTAAAACTAAGCCAAGAGTAAAGATATTAGATGACTAACATAAAAAAGAAAAACAACACAATAACAACGCTATGAGAGAATATGTATGTGTGAAGACTTAGTATCCCCCTCTAGCCACTAGCGACACTCAAGGCACACCACCTACATAAATATTAAAAAGAAAAAAAAAATTGAGTACAAGTTATGCAACAAGTTACCGGTATGTAAAATAAAAAAACTATAATACCAAACTGGGGTATGAACTCAGTAGTTAATAGTAAAGTAAAACAAGAAGGGGATAATATACTATAAGAAGAATCACACAACACCCAAAGGAAACTAAACCGGCGTGCCGCAGCTGATCGTGCAAGACCTTTTCTCCTATCCTCTCTACTTCGACCATGCTTCTCTCCTCTGAGCTATGAAGGCAAGCCAAGTACACCACTTTCATGACATACGCTACAGAATATGGTACACATAACCCTACGCCTCCTCTCTGGGTGTGTGAAGATCATAGACATAAGTGTGAAAATGATGTAGCAATAAGAGAAAGTAGAGTGTTGTGTTGATCCCATCAACAATGAAAGAACTGGGCTCCTCAATTGATCGTGCTCTGGGACTTACTGTTCAAAGTGGGACTTACCCTAAATAATCACCAACAATCTCCCCACTCTCAAAATTGCAAAAAAATAATATAATATTAGTAGGCCTAGGTATTAATAATCCTTCAAAAAGAAGGCAACTTGCGATAAATCTTTTGGTTTTCGAAAATAACTTGAGGGATCTCATCCTTGAAGTTTATTAAATAGGACGTCTAAATGGCCGGAACTAAGTGGGTTGTGATAAAACCACTACTTAACTTATCCTATGATATAAAACAACTCACCCATCATATAAGCGTAAAATAAAAAATGAGACCTAAACGTACCTAGTCTTCAAGCTCAAAGCAATTTATTGACGAGCTGCAATCATGCGACCTATGAACGAATCCAACTCAACATCTAATACAATCTATATGATGCATGCATGAGAATGTGTGATCAAAAAAGATAAGATTAATTTAAATCAATTGGTATATATATATATATATATATATATATATATTTGTAGATTACAATAAATGGATAAAAATATGACATGAATGAATGAAATATAGCAATAACAAAATAATAGTACAAGAGTTACCAAACTAGAAGATTTAACCAATCTATAAGTATACAAGATCAAGGTTCCATATTTGGTTAAAAGATATAGACTTTCATCAAATGTTAGAAAAAAGAAGAGAATTAAATATTAACATATGCAAAAGGATAATGGTTCACCACAGATTCGACGACGAAAATATTTATTTCAAAATATAGTTGAAGTATGGGTACCTCAACGTGCAACAACCTTGATGGTAAATTCTGGTGAACTCTAGCAGGCAACAATGTTGGAAAAACTAAACAAAAGGTACAAGGATGATAATAATACGATTTGAAATTCATGGTAGAAAGATGTGTTTATAAAGACAAAGGTTTTCATAGAAAAATGAAAAGACAAGGAAATGAAAAGACAATGATTCTTGGTATGGGGAATTTAAGAGGTGTATATGAATGCATGTACAATTAATAGACATGATCTACCTTGTTGTATGGTCTGTTAATGTAAAACCCATGATTCGAGTCAAGGTTTTATATTCAGAATCGGTCAATTCGACCGTTATTTTCGAGTCGAGTTAATTTTAGAACATGCGTACTGAGCTGACGCCGGTTGCGTGTATGAGCTATAAGGGTCATGCATACCCAAGTATATGATGATAACGTCATGAACACAATATAAAAGAATGAGTTATCAAAAAAATATGAGAGTATGTTAGTTTACTTTTTATATATATATAGTGGATCGTAGAATTAGTTTTAGGCCGTTTACTGCGTTAGGATGCATTACGGGTAGTTTGGGTGGGTTGTTAGTTATAGAGCATGTCATTATGATGTTGTGATGTTTATTTTATTTTATCGGATTTTTCCCAATTTTTTGGATTTTTTTTAGGATTTTCTATGATTTAGTTATTATTTTTGACTTGAAACAGAGGCGAGCCAAGTCTTATTTCCGATATTGCCAGCCAGTTATTTTTCACCCCCCAACCTTTTCTTTATTCCTCCCAATCCAAACCCTAGCTTCGCCGCCCTGTTTGCTCACCGTCGCCGATCGACGCCGCCCAGCCTCACCACTGCGTTGTCATGCTGCCCTAAGCTCTCTTGGCCTTCACCCGGCCTCCAGGACGCAAGGAAGCTGTGCCCTTGCACCGCGCTTCCATCACCGAACATGCCGCCACGATCTAGTGATAGCCTCAACACCCTCGACCACCTAGCAAGCTTACCTGACTGGAATTGAGCCCAGCGCCGCCCAAGCTGGCCGGATTGAGTCACCAATCGCGGCCCCCTCTATTTTTGCAATTTTTGGGCAAACCGCCGCCTCTGTCGGCCATGTCGACACCGTAGACACGTCAGGCTCACTGAGCCGATTCGAAAGGTACCCAATACCCTTGCTATCCGGCCAGAAGACGCCGCCAGAAAACCACCGAAAAGTTGCCAGAAAACCACAGAACCGGATTGATGGAATTCGCTAGATCTTCCACTGAGTTCATCCACTTGAACCTGATCGAGCTTCAGACGCCATCGAGTGTTGAATTCGTGGCTCGAGACGCATGCACGATGAAACCCTAGCCATCGCCGATTGCCGACGTTGCGAGGTATAATTACCTCCATGTTTATTATTTAAAATTGATGATTGTTATCTAGGATTAATCAGTTGTCATGATTATTGTCTGACTATGAGTGATGTTATAAGTGGCATGATTTGATTAATTGTAAATGAATAGTAAGTGATCTAATGAGATAAATTGAGTCTGAGCATGATAATAGACCACGATGTAATTTTGAAAAATATAATAAAATTGGTGTGAATAAGATGACTTAGATTTATTTACATTAATGATTGCTGATTTGTTTGAACGACGATGATTTCATTGTGAGTATGATAATTAGGATGAGTTTGATGCATCATTCATTTAATGGGTGTTAGCTTTTAGATTTGATGTGTAGGTATGGAGTAGGAGCTCGCCGCCTATGCATGATGACACGGTTGGAGCTTCTGTCAGGTCCGTTTAGGACTCGTCTATATTTTATGCTCTTTCTATTGCATGTTTGATTTATGACTTGCCGGACGAGTTTTATCGGATCCCACTTAACTCGGGTCATTTAGTCGAACAGTTTTTAGGATTAATAACCCTCGAGGATGAGATCCCTCGAGAATGATTTAAAAAACAAGATCTACCGCAAAGTTCCTTCGGGCATATTTAATAAATCCCTTCTCAGTCCTATATATATGATTTTACCGAGTTTTTAGTGAGATGGGAGTTGGCAAAATCAACTTGCACGTACCATGAGCAGATGTTGAGACAGTCAAAGTGGGCTCTGTATTAGTGAGCAGATTGTTCATTTCCTGAGGGATCCTGACAACTACGTGTTTGAGTTCCTCACAACCGAAGAATGTGGGGGTTTTCGGGTACTATTTTATAGTGCATGTCTGGACTTGTGGTTCAAAGGGTACTGAAGGCGACTGCCTGAGAGTACTCGGCCTTTGTGCTTAGGGCTAGGATAATTATGGAGGTAAGGAGAGGGCTTAGGATTCGAGACCAGAAAATGAAGTATGAAAATGTCGAGTGAGGCAACAACAACAACAGATTAGTCAGTTTAGGATGCTACTGGGTCTCTAGCCCAGTGGTTCTTTAGTAGGTGCCCTTTAGAGAGTTTATGAGGAGTATATTAATGTTTTCTTTTATATGAGAGTTTGCTCTCATAGCCAGTTTGATATTAGTTATATTCTGCACCAGTAACACTCGTTAGTGATGCGTTTTTATACTATATATAGGTGACACATATGAGATGGACGTGCCAACCTGGACAGAGGAGCAATGAGGTCTTATGCATACACACACATATGTTGGGTGATTGAATGTTTAGTATTCTTTTTATAATTTTATTATATTGGTACTAATGTGAGGAAATGAAAAGCATGATAATGTGATGCAATGCTAATACATGATGATATGATATGAAATATGAAGAGAATGCACAAGTGGGCTGAGACCCAAGTTTCAGAATGACTATACAGTAGATTAGATTCTATATGACTAAAATTGTTGATATATACATATATGTTTGTATATATTATTCTGACAGGATGACTCCTAATTGTACATGTAAGGGAGACTGCCCATTTTAGTTCAGAATTTTCATTGACTTTGATCATAATTTCATTGGTGTGTAAATTAGTTTGAATGTCATCCATGTAGTATCCTGTTAGGGTTTTAGGCATTCATCCATGTATGACGAGTCATATCTTCATCTTAAGACGCCGAGATTGGATCCGCATAAGTTCGGTTTGGGTTAGCCAACCTAACCGGGGCTGTAACATGCTGGTTCGGTTCACGAGCGTGAACCGGATTTGGGGTGTTACAGTTTTGGTATCAGAGCCACTCTCAGTCGATTAAGATGGAACATATTGTCTTAGGTGATGTGTGTGCAAAGACTGCTCTGGGTAAAGCTGGCAAGTATGTTTCTGTCCTTTTTCTTTACATGCAGATTTTATCATAAGCTAGATGCATAACAATGTGTTCAGGATGGATCATAAATAAGAGGAACCAGACTTAGTTGAGTTGACAGGTCATTTTTATAGATTTTTATCATGATATCAGATTGTTGGTCAATTAGATGTGAGCGGGGTATGTTGTAGTGCTAGCAGAGGTAGAATGAGTATAAGATCCTATCTTATACTAGATCCAGATGTCAGTAGATGTCAGAAGAAATCTGACAAGCATGTCATGATGGGTTTAGAGACCCACCAGTTCTTTCCACTTCATTAGAGATTTGGATGAGTCTGGGTGTCTACATGTTCGGTCAACTAAGGTTGATTTGGATGTTGATCAGGTGTCCGCCTGTTGCATGTCACTACATTAGTCCTACTTCTATGGGACATGGCGTACATTGGGGGAAGAAGTTTGAAGTATGAAGCTTGAAAAAAAAGTGCAATAGTAAGGAGCTTGAAGTATGGAGATACTGGCAAGTTAGTTGGCACATGATATGGACCACCGACTGTCTTGGACAAATCCTTAGGGATTTATGTCAATGGAGCCTTTGAAGTGCATGGGCAGAGATAAGATTTTGGGCAAATGACTCGAAATGGACTACTTTCAGAAGATGGTAATGAATGAAGATGAGTAGTGAGATTGAGGCCATGATGTGACGAGGAAAAGATCAAGACCACCATTGCCTACGAGACCAAATATTTGATGAGATTCCACTAGAGATAAGGCACCAGATTAGTGATTGTCGATTGTGGAGCACTTAGCATTGTGAGGAGCAGCCCCTCCAAATTTCAGGAGATTAGTGTGGATCCAGCATAGGTCCTCATGGTACATGTTAGCACCATGATCCAAATCCCTCCGGATCAAACACACATGGTTGGAAAACATGAGCGTAGTGGTTAGCAGCCACCTCTAGGGAAATAGACACATGGAAGAAGACATGTCAGAGACAGTAGTACATTTATAGTATATATGATTAAGATCAAACCCTCACCATATAGATTGCACAAACGCCGACCGAGTTGCACAACCACCGACTAAGTTGCACAACCACCATCCGAGATGCACAACCACCGTAGGAGATGCACAACCACCAACCGAGTACGCACTACCACCGTCCGTGCATTCCTCAGCCACCGACCAAATATACACTATCGTTGTCTGTGTATTGTTCATCTGCCGACCGAGAAGATCAGTTAGGTTGTACTAGGGTCAGAATTTGAGGAATGAGATATAGTTACAAAGGCATCAGCATAATAGAGGAGAGTTAGGAAAGCTGAGGTTATTTTAATTAGATGGCATAAGGTCCAACTTCACAGTTCTCTTGCAATCATTGTCTTGACCTAACACCCTTGGGTCAGATGTATATTGCAAGATAACCCAATCAGACACTGTTAGCAACAGTCTCATAAGGATGTGCATGGACAGAGTCAAACATGATAGTATGACCCCTAGATGGGATAGTCATAATGACCAGATTGTTTAAACAACACGATTGTACATCCATGAACCCACAATTGACATACACAGACTAGATGGTTATTATAAGATCGCATGCGTAGTTTAACCCATTTCGCTATTAACCAGCCAGCGAGATGAGTTAGACTCGTATTAGATTATGGGGCATAGATAGATGGTTTAGTGAGGGAGTGTTCTCTAGAGAGATAGGGATTCCTTTATGCTTCGCTAGCATGATTAGGCCCGTACCTTGAGACATAGGATTGAGTCTTGCCCTGAGTATAGAAGTACCTTCATGGTACTGATTAGGGTTTACAGTGAAGGTCGGTAATGGCAAACTGATCTTACAATGAGGGACCTCACCCCAGCTTGAGAACAAAGCGGATAGGGACTTTAGATAGAACAGGACCATGCTAACCAGATGGAGTGATACCAATGTATGTTCATCTTGATTGATAGCCTTGCTTAAGAGTCTGTCATATCGGTAGTAGTCACGTGAGTTAAGATTAGTACAACAAATCGGTATGGGACGGTGTTGTGTTTAAAATATACAATATCTACCTAGGTTTTTTAATGTGATTTTGTGCTTCTCGGGTATAAACATTCTTAATTAGGTGATATTTCTTATTATATTCTAATTAGTTAATATTTTATGAGATATACTTAATTTTGAAGTTTTAATGCAGAAAAAGATGAAACAAATTAAGCTTAGGATTTGTTGGTTAGAGCATTGGACCCCACCATTGATGGCTACAATTTTGGTATTGATAAGGCTCCATGTGGATGGCTATACATAGCTTGGGCACTATTGTCGGGGAATTGGAAACTTCATCGAACATCATAATCAATTAGTCCACATCAAATTTTGGAATCCCTCCTCGAATTTTTGTATTTCTTGGCCATCTTCTCTTCTATATAAAGGGGTAGTCATTTGTTGTTGAGCATATCTCATCTTTTGGCTTATGAGTTTAGTGGAAGAAATAGTTTAGTTTTTGTAATTCTTTTTCTTTTATAATGAAAACTAGTTTCTTTTTAATATTGTTTTCTATTTTAATTATGGAGTAATCCTTTCTTTTGTTTTAGAGAAAAATAGAACTTCAAATGGTTTAATTAGATTCATTTTAGCCTCTTATTCTTTTATTCAATCGGAATGTTTGAATTATCATGTTCTTAACGCTAAGACTAGATTGTCGCTTATTTCTTAGATCATGATATTTAATTAGATTTCAGGATAAATTAATTAGATTAGTCATTGATAATTCATCATACGACAAGTTTTGTGACTTATTAGTCGTTGTGGTTAGGAGATAGAAAACACTATATGCGATTGTAAGGCAAATCTTAATATAATTTTTTGTTGATTAATCAATTATCACCAGGAGGTAGAATTGAGGCAAAAAAATAGAAGCATGACGGAGCCGGAGCCACCATGTAATATAATTATCTTAGATTGACAATCCGAAAGAATAAAAGATAAGAGTAAGATGTGATGAAGGTTAAATGCAGATTAAGGGAAATTTGACTCTAGAACGAGTTTTATCCTTATAACTTTTTCTTTCATTTAAAGTTATTACTTATATTTAATTGAGTCAGTTGTTTTTGTTTTGTTCATAATTTCTTTTATTTTAATTAATTTAAGGAAATTCATCTCTTTGTGGGACGATACTTAAATTATCATTATATTACTTGTATCGATCGTGTATACTTGCACGTTATTAAAATTATTTAAACAAGTTTTTGGCGTCGTTGCCGGGGATATCGAATTTTCTTACTTAATCTATGCTTAGAATTTTTAGTATTTTTATTCTCTTTTTATATTTTACTGTCTTTTTAAAAAAAACAAAAAAATAAAATAAATAAAATAAATAAAATAAATACTATATCATTGTCTTCTTCGTTGTTGTCGTTTGTTTATGCATCGATTTGTGTGATCACCTTTATTTTCTTGTGATCCAGAGATTGAAAGGACTTTGAGAAACTTGTGTGCCGCTATAAGAAGAGCACAAGAAGCAATAGAAGAAGAAGCCATGGACCCTCAGCAACAACAAATACCTCCACTTCCACCAATTGCAACAGTAGCCAATGATGACTATCAGGCAATCCAAGATTGGGTTGTACCTCTTGCAAGAGGGTTACAACCTAGTATTATTGCACCACCAGTTGATTCGACCCACTTTGACCTTAAACCGTTTTTATTTAACATGTTACAAACTAAAGGACAATTTAGTGGATCGCCTACTGAAAATCCTAATAGGTATATCACGGATTTCCTATATGTTTGTGATATATATAAGCAACCTGGTGTCTCTGATGACACACTCCACCTTCACTTATTTCCATTCTTATTAATAGAAAGTGCAAAAGAGTGGTTGTCATGATTAGATTCAATTACCACTTGGGAAGAATTGTCTGAAAAATTTTTATTAAAATATTTCCACAGTCTAACTGGTAGATTATGTAACAAAATTTTATCTTCTTTGCCGTTTGATAGTGAATCTCTCTTTGAAGCATGGGAAAGATTTAAAGAATTGTTGAAAAAGTGTCCCAAACATGATATAGAAAGATCGATGCAACTCCAAACTTTCTATAACGGGTTGCTGAGGCAAATAAAGAACATAATTGATGTGGCGGCCAATGGATCATTTCTTAGGAAGAGCCCACATGAAGCTTTTCAACTGCTAGAATTAATGGTTCCTAGCAACCATCATGCAACACAAGAAAGGTACCCAAGGAAGATTAATGGAGTTTTAGAATTAGATGCACTTATTGCTTTATCTGCTCAAGTCAATGCTTTAACTAATCTAGTTCAAAATCTTAATATGCAGGGACAGGTTAAGGCCATGGAGCCAATGTGTGAATGGTGTGGACAAGGACATTTTACAGGTCAATGTACAACAGATCAAGTTAACTATGTAAGCAACTTTAATAGGAACAACAATCCCTATCCCAATACCTACAATGAGGGATGGTTCAATAATCACAACTTTTCATGGAATAATTCGCTATAATCGGCTGATGTCCTCAATAATCTACAAAAACCATCACAGCATTCTCAACCACCTTCACTTCTTTTCCAGCCACAACAACCAGTTTCATCCATATGTTCAATTTCATGCAGTAAACTATGCAACAATTCATGTAGAATCAGCAACAACAACAACAACGATTTATGCAACAAGTTATGTTGCTATTAAACAAGGAACCAAGTGAGCGACCCAAGGGAGTACTCCCTAGCCAACCAGAACAACCAAGGAAAGATGGTCAAGAGCATTGCAAAGCTAAAACAACCCGAAGTGGTATTACTTTACAAGAACCAGTTCAGCCCAATGAAGTTAAGGAAAAAGATGAAAAGCCAAACAACAAACATGAACCCAATACATTGATTAGTTTACTCAGAAGCAAAGGCAAAGAGAAAAATGAGGTACATGCAGAAGAGGTAAAAAAACAATTACCATTTCCTTCTAGATTGAGGAATCAAAGTGATGAAAAATATTTCAAAAAATTTCTTGATATATTTAAGAAATTACAAATTAATATACCTTTCGCTGAAGCACTTGAACAAATGCCTAGTTTTGTAAAATATTTGAAGGATATTCTAGCAAAGAAAAGGAGAGAAGATGACAATGAAGTTGTGGCCATGACAGAGGAATGTAGTGTTGTCCTTCAAAGAAAACTACCTCCTAAGATAAAAGACCCGGGAAAATTTTTAATTCCATGTTCAATTGGAGGAAATGTTCATTGTAATGTTTTATGTGACTTAGGTTCTAGCATTAATCTTATGCCTTTTTCTATTTTCAAAAGGTTAGGAATCAAGGATATTGCTCCTACCAACATCACACTCCAATTGGCTGACCGATCATTGGTTTATCCTAAAGGAGTCATTGAAGATGTTTTAATAAAGGTTGACAAGTTTATCTTTCCTGCAGATTTTGTGGTGCTTGAAATGGAAGGGAGGAATGACAATATACCAATCATTGTCGGGAGAGGTTTCTTGGCATCTAGAAGAATACTGATCGACATGGCCGCTGGAAAACTTACACTTAGGATAAACAATGAATATGTCACATATAACATTTTTAAAACCATGAATTACCCGGATACAACATATGATTGTTCTAGAATTGAACTATGTGAAAAAATAATGTACAAAGGGGATCATTTGAGTGAGTCATTACATAAAGCCCTCAATTCTCTTTGTGAAGAAGATATTGATGTGGAAAAGATAGCTAAAGTATTAGATTTTCAAAGTTGTGGAACCTTTAGATCTACCATTCCACAAATTGCTGCCATCAGTTAAAGTGCCACTTATTTTGGAGTTATTTTCTTAGGGCCTAATGAAACTCTTCCTGTTATTATTTCTTCACAGCCAACTATGTTGCATGAAGACAATCTAATTAGAATACTAAAGGATCACATGTTAGCTATTGCTTGGACTATAGCAGATATAAAAGGCATCGATCCATCCATTTGTATGCATAGGATCAACTTAGTGGATGGATGCAGTCCAACTATAGAGCACCAACGATGACTCAACCCCAACATGAAAGAAGTGGTCAAGAAGGAAATTATTAAGTGGTTGGATGCCGGAGTGATATATCCCATTGTTGATAGCACTTGGGTAAGTCCAGTACAATGTGTACCAAAGAAAGGAGGTATAACTGTGGTAAAGAATGAGAGAGATGAACTGATTTCTACAAGAGCCATCACGGGATTGTGAGCATGCATGGACTATAGGAAGCTCAACAAGGCTACAAAAGAAGTTCACTTTCCTCTTCCTTTTATTGATCAAATGCTTGATAGATTAGCTGGGAATGCTTACTTTTGTTTTCTTGATGGATATTCAGGTTACAATCAGATCACCATTGCAGCCAAGGATGAAGAGAAGACAATGTTCACTTGTCCTTATAGCACTTTTGCTTTTCGGTAATGCCCTTTGGCATGAGTAATGCTCCAGCTACATTTCAAAGATGCATGTGGTCATCTTTACTGATATGATTGAACATGGCCTAGAAGTATTTATGGATGAATTTACTGTTTTTGGAGAGATTTTTGATAACTGCTTTTCTATTTTATCTTGTGTTCTTAAACGTTGTCAAGACACTATTTGTAACACCCCAAATCCGGTTCACCCTCGTGAACCAAACCGGCATGTTACAGGCCCCGGTTAGGTCGGCTAACCCGAACCTAACTCGCACGGATCCAATCTCGGCATCTTAAGATGAAGATATGATTCGTCATGTATGGATGAATGCATAAA
>JAVDBV010059719.1:0-32060 GCA_032619315.1 Piper longum
CGACCTTCCATCCACCTCGTCCCGTGGGTAGCCCAACCAGGACTTCACGAAAGCCAACTTATCAGTCTTCATCGGGTACTGATAACACACTCGCATCACGAATGTAGACATCAGGCTACAATCGTAATGTATTGTCCCCTGGGTAAATCGGGACTCCTCCTCCTTAGGCCCTCGTCGTGATCTACCGATAAGAAAGTATAACTGACACTTATATGCATAAACCACTGTATCATCTAACCAACACGCTCAATTAGGACTCCACTGATGCCATCAACTAGTTGCTTGCCCCTTGCAGATCCGTCATCACCAACTCCCAAACCTGCCCGAGCAGCTCTTCCGGCCACCTTGCTAGTTCTGGTCCTGACCCTCTTCGGGTCACCAAGAAGGTGTTAGCTTCCTTGTCCTCCATGACAAGAGACTTCAATCCTGTCAAGTAACTCTTTGGCTGACTGAGATCCGACAATCTCAATGCTAGCTCCAATGATGGGATAGCCTTCAATTGCTCAAAAACTACCTGGCATGGCACCAACCACGCCCTTGACTGTACCTTGTGCAATAGGTCAGTCGATGGTGAATCCACAAAAGTAAACCCATGTGCGAGCTTCTTGCTGGCCTCACATAGATAGCTCTCCTCCGTCACCATGATCGGTTCCGGCCACTCGCCATGGTTCGGACCTCGGATTCCTCTCGCACCTGGCCATGCCCTAGGAAACTCCACTTCCTCAGGCTGAATTCACATGCACACTAGTGTCTCTGGAATTGACTCACAACCTGACTCCCTCGACCCTGGTGGTCTCTCCTTGACTCCCTTGACTTCACATCCGGCTGCCTCCGACTTTGTCAACCCCACGAACTCAGGTCCTCACTGTTACGTAAATCAACTATATCAACAGAAACAAGGTATTGGTTCATTACCTCATTCGATCCTCCTTGGATTAGAATAGGTACCTCACTTGATGGCTGAACCTTCCCTATATTCAACAGCTCCCATAGTTGAATCTCCAGTCTGCGAATTCCATCGATGGCATCTCCATTGACACCTTCGTTGATGCACACTCCAGTGGCATCATCTCGGTTTGGTTGTTAACCGAAATCTCGAGAGTTGACGAGTTCTCCCACTCGTCCGGCATATGCTGGATTGCACATCCAGCCACACCACATCCGGCACCACAACCACCTTGTCCGGATGGTTCAACACCTCCTCAGCAAGGCTTGTCAAGGTCGCGTGCTTACTGCTCCTCAACAAGACACACGGCCGCCAGCTTCTCTCCCTGGTCAACAACACCCTTAACTCCAACAGGCTTCACCTGGCCACGGACAAAGCATGGGGATGCTCTATCAGCACTCCTCCAAGGTGTGGAAGCACACCCACTCCAGTAGCTTGCATGAATGCATTCCCGATGATCAGGTTGAAATCATCGATCTCGAGCACCATCAGATCGATCTGCCCTTCATACTCTCCCAGACGAATGTTCACCCTCCTGGCAATACCATCCACTGGCTTCGCCTGTGAGTTGACTGCCTTCAACTGGCTTGTGTCGATCCTACTTTTCAACCCCAGTTCCAATGCCATCTCCTTTGAAACTAGACTGTGCGTCGCACCCGTGTCTATCAAGGCTAAAATCCGTCTCCCGTTCACTACACATGGTAAATACATCAAGTCGGCTCCAACATAAGCCGTACGCTTAGCCCTCAGTGCCCCGAGAATCTGAAGGGTAGATGCTGGGGCAAGAGGCCTCTCTTCCTCCTGTTTCTTGTCTTCAATAGCTACCACTACACTCACCTTAGCCTTGGTTGGACAATCCCTTGCCCGATGTGGTCCATTGCAAACGAAACACTCGGTCATACCAATATTAGCATTCTGATTGTTATTTCCAGCCCGAAAGTTATTACCTTTCTTCTTATGCTTCGACCCCTGGGACAACTTCTCCTTGCCATCCCGGTTGCTGCCTTTGCCTCTCTGGAATTTCCTGACCTAGCCATCCTCATGTGAACTACCAACAGGCTTGAAATCCACCAAAGCATCAGCGGCTACCAAAGCTGCGGGCAAATCCCGGATTCGTTGTCGCTTCAATTCCATTTGCGCCCACGGCTGTAGACCTGTGATAAAGTTAAATAACTTATCATCCTCCGACATTGTCTTGATGTCGAGTAAGCACGAGCTAAACTCCTTTATATATTCCCTGACTAAACCAGTCTGTCTCAATTTCTTGAGTCGATCTCTTACCACCCATGTAGTATTGGTCGGCAAGAATTGCTCCCGAAGTTCCCGCTTCAGAGATTCCCAAGCTTCAATACGTGGTCGACCAGCATTCTCATCCTCTTCGGTGCGAGTTCGGTACCACAATTTGGCATCCCCCATCGTGAACATATTGGCCATCAAAACTTGCTTATCTTCGGGTATGTTTGCAGCAACAAAGTACTCCTGCATATCCCAGATGAAGTTTTTCAGATCCTTGGCCGATCTGTTACCCTCAAACTTCTTTGGCTCAGCCACTTTAAGCCTTCCCGGGACAGAGCTTTCTTCGATTGCACGATCAACACCATCATGGCGTTGAGGCTGCCCTGCAACCACATGCTTCAGCAAATTGATATTAGTTTGCAAAGCTTCCATAGCAACCCGGAGACCTCGAAACATATCCGCCATCTCATTGATCTGGCGGGATTCAGGCCTGTCGCCAACCCAAGACACCACGTCCAAGAGCCCTCCTGTCAAGGACTACAGTCGACTGAAGACGGTTCCCCCGTCCTCATTGTTGGTTCCTCCCACCAACACTTTCAGCCGTGCCACTCTATCTTTGAGTGTCTCCGATCTTGTGTCCATTGGCTTGTCGGTAGTATGTGGAGACTCGTGTTGTAGTATGGGGCTTCCAACTCGGAATATGACGTAAGAAGACTCTGGTACCTTCTGTTACGGGGCTGTCTCCAAGGTAAAACTTTTCATTTTCTTTGCAGTACCGCACAGCATATTCCCACCCCTAGGAACACCAGCCTTCCACAAGTAACGCAGCACGCAGCAAGGTCTGCGTATTAGGAAGCGAATTCCGATGGAAAATCTGCAACTCCCCTCAACACGACCCGGCACCGCAACACCGCACCCGACTACTCCAAATAGTGGTATTGCTGCCAGTACCGATTTGCACGCTAAACACAGATCCCAGTGCCTATACCCGCACGCGCCCACCAAGCTATATTGTGTCACTCCCAAATACCAGCACCCAGTCCCGGTACTTCAAATCCTGGAATCCACCGAACCTGAACCCAGTACCCAATATCGACGCAAGACAATAATATTACCGGAACTCTTTCCCAACCTTTATTCTAGAATCAAAGGAAATACAAGCAATCCCAACCCAGAACTATTTGCAAGTCGTGGAAAAGCAACTCCCACGACTTTGCACCTCAACACTCACAAGAGGCAACCTCACAACCCCAAGTCCATCCCCTCTGATCAACTTATTTTACATGCAACTCTAGCAAGTAGGTTATACAAGAGAAAAACGAGTACCTGATCCTAAGGAAAACTCAACGACCACACACCTTGCACTTGTCCAATTGTGATCCCAACTCGAACTCCACGAATTGGCTGCAGCAATTGCAAGCATCTCCTTGCACGATCCAGGCTATTCTCTCCACAAGAATGCACAAGTCCTCTCTCCTTTTTTTTTCCAGATGTCCTCCCTCACCAGAGTTTATCTATATATAGGCTCCCACCATAATGTGTTATCCAACTCCAAGATAAACTCCAAATCTTCCCGCAATCCTTACCTCCAAAGGAGGCAAACCATGACATCACAACTTAAGCCTGATCATGTCCAAATTTGATCCCATGGCTGAGCTTCATCTCTATCCACAAGTTGGTTGCTTCCATCCTTATCGGCAACAAGATCTGATATCTCCTTCGGTGCAAATCGGCTGCATGGTCGAACCTTCCTGGTTCGGCCCCAGCCTACTCACGGCCAACGTCCAGCCCAAGTCCCAGCAGAATTCCCAGCACCGCTAGAATTCCTAGTGCCGCTAGGATTCCCAGCATGGCTACCAAGTCCGCTACCCGTACCGCTCCAGGAACCGGCATCTCTCATTGCTGGTAGCGCAATTTTGCTCGGAGCCAGCGCCCCTACCGCTCCAAATAGCGGTAGCGCCCAACGCTGGTTCCGCTACAAATACCAACACCGGGTATCGGCCCGCTCGGTACTCCCCTCAACCTGCAGTTCGCTGACTTGCTCGGTCACGCTCGGTAATGCACGGACATGTTGCTCGGTCATGCACGGTCATGCTTGGCAGTGCTCAGTCATGCTTCTCGGCAATGCACGGTACTGCTCGGCAATGCTCGGCAATGCTCGGAAATACTCGGTACTGCTCGGCAATGCTCGGTACGACTCCCACATGAGGCTGTTCAATGCTGCACCCAGCACCACATCTTGGCACACCATGCACTATAACCGATCCTTGCTTGCAACTATAACACTCGTAAGCCCTTCGTAAGTTATTTCACCACTTGGATAGCGCCGACTACCCATGTTTGGATGCGAGATGACTAGGAACAACTCCCAAAACCTAGTCCCCGAACCATCCATAACCTAAGGCTGTAACACAAGCCACCCTTCAATGGGATTGGTTCTACTCCTCTCTACGCTCTAGTTATCTAATTTCTCAATAATAAATCATCAAAATTGACCATTAATGACCAGTAATGCGAACAAATTGAATGTAAGGAATGTTATAGAAAATATCAAATGGTTCCCTTTTGTACAGCTTAAGCAGTTAAGAAAACTGGTTAAAACAATCTAAATTTATTTGATGCTAGAGCCAAGCCAGGGGTCCCTTTCTTGATGTACATACCTGGAAGAATGTTATGTTGCCCTTTCTTGACCACCGGATGTTGCCCCATGTTTGTCCATGTTCTAAGGCCTAAAGTCTTATCTTACACATGCGATGAATGTTAAAAAGTAAATCCTTATTCATTCCCTTCTGTAATAATTTGAACTTAAAGGTTATTACAACAATCAAACCCGTATATTCTAGCCTTAAAAAGGTAAATTTTGATAGTATATGCACAGAACTAAACCATCTAAAATTATAAAGTTTTAGTGTATAATTTCAGGCACATGAATTCTCCTGCTGGAAGCCAGGTATTAGAACTAAAATGCAAATGAGTATTAAATGGGGAAGATGACAATGCATTGCATCCACAAAGTTTAGCTCCATTATTATCTTTTAAATTGCCTGTGTCCCAAGTCCAGATAAAGGACAAAGGTTGGCTTCAAGAAAGGCATTTGACAGTCAACACTTCTCCATTTCTTCTCCAATGGCAATTCCAAATCCAATTATTTGAGAACACATGTATAACACGAGTGATAACGACAATAGATGAAGATGCATTCAACCACGGACCATATGGCTCTTATCAGCATATAAGTTTAATTTACCTCAGAATAGAAGATGTCTGAAAAACCAGACATAACACGACAAACACTCTGATATTCTTCTGCTTCAGGATTGTAGCATGCCATCAGAAAAGGGCTATACCTGATTTAATAAAATAATGACCAGGAAAACGTTTTTTGGTATTGAAAATTATTTTGCATGAAAATTGAGGTTGACATGTATAAAATTTTTACCAGCCTGCTTTCCTCCCATTTCCATACCAAGCACCAATAGGAACTAAATCTAAGCTGTCACTCATCCCTTCCACATAATCACGTTTCACCTGCAGAAAGTAAAAATGAAAATGATATAAGAGAGGTAGCAGAAAGAATGATAACAAGATTTTGGATACACAAGTGCACTAAGCAAAACTTCATAGAATGATAAAGAAATGGACTAGCATATCTCCACCAAAACTTCATTAAATCACTCAACATTATTCCAGAAATAAATACATTAGAAAAAAAAAAGAAAAGTTAACTAAGAAACTTTAAAATATGCCAAATTTAATTCAGAAAATAAATGATTATTCCTAACATTAAGTAGAGTAGTTTCCTACTGTGCTGCCTTCCAAAATAAATAATCACGCACACAAGATTAGGACAAATACTTATAAGAAGACTAGGCCGTCAAAGCAATACACCCACATAAAGGCTGATGTAAACTATAAAAATAAAATTACACTTGTCAAAAAAATTAAAATAATATTATTCCATAGTTGTGGAGATACTTGTTAATATATTGATAGTTTACAGGGGGAAAAAATACAATGTAAGTATTTAATCATTTTTGGGAAACATGACAGAACAATAATAATTTTAAAAAAAAATGATCCTTTCATCTTTCTTCGATAATTATGGGGGAAAGAGAACCTAAGTCCCTTTTTACAAGCCACCTGGAAGATAAATGCTGATCCAAGCATGGCAAACATGATTGGACCAAACAACTAGCCATCTCTTCTTCTACTCCCACAACTAATGTCATTGTTGGATCTGCCACTGCTGCTCCAGCTGCATCAACTGCCACCCTAAATCTCTCCGAACAGCTACTTAAGATGGGACATGGAGAATCAGTTATGTCATCTGCTTCTCTTGCAACTGCAAGTATATCCATTAGTGATTCAGTCTTTGATTCTTCTCTGCCTATTATTCAGGTGCATCAGACCATATGACAGGAATGCCATTTTTTCTCAACCTTTTCCCTCTTTACCAAACCTGTGAAGATTAGTCTAGGTGATGGTCGACAATCTTCAACCTTTGGAAAAGCAGTGTGCACGTTACTCTGATCTAATACTTTGAAGATATCTAATTCGTTCCACCTTTCCCAACTAGTTTGCTTTCCATTCATAACATCTGCGCTTCCTCTAAGTGTCATGTCTCATTTACATCTTCCTATTGTGTGTCTCAAAATACAAATCAAAGGTGATTGGCCGAGTCTGCAGTAACGGAAAGCTTTATTATCTTCAAATAAGATGCAGCAACAACAGTAGTGACAACCTCTAGAGCTACTGCCTTGCAATGGCAATTGACATTTGGGCCATCCCAATCTACTCTTATTAATTAAAGGGGAAGCAAAAGTGAAGTAGGAGTTTTAATTAATCAAAATACATCAAAAATAAAAAATAAATTATTACAGCCGATCTCCTCATTCAATTAGAATCCATTTATAAAATTTGAGTTTATCTCTAAAATATCAAATCATTATAACCTATCTCATTATTCACTGAATCTTCATTTATAAAATTGGAGTCTATCTCTAACAAAGGGCACGCATTGCCCGGCATCTAGCCCAGTTTAAAATTAAATAAAGTCAAACTTTTAGTTCCCTCATTAGGCAATGCACCTCATCTCAATTGTGTGACCTGCCACTTATTTAAACATCCTAGGGTATTTTTTCCAAGAAAATATATCTCTTAAGTCATCTCAGTCATTTGAGTTTGTTCATTTTGATGTATGAGGGTCCCTCCATGTACCAAATATTGGCAAATTCCAGCATTATGTAATCTTGGTAGATGGTCATAGTAGATTCACATGATTGTACTTGATGAAAGATAGAAGTGATATTTTTATGTACCTTCAAGCTTTTGCCAATCAAATTAAACCTCAATATGCTGTCTTCCTTAAGTTTATTAGGTGATGCAGTATGCACTACTTTATCAACTACTCCTAAGATTATAGTTAGGAAAGTATTAAAGAAAAGGTAAGTAAAAAACAATTGATCGGAAGAAGCTTTCTACATCCATTTGAGAGTACTATTTATCTAGCCATACTACAACAGCTGTTACATTAAATCTAGCTTAGTAACCACTAACCACTAAAGAAAAAAATAAATAGGTTGGCCCAACTAAGTAAGGTTACAATACACACAGTCAAAGTTGGACCAAAAATTTATTTCTTCTGTTTTTGAGGCCTCAATTTGTATCGAGCTTATTCTTCTCAGAAACTCTCATACTAGTCAATGGTGTCTCCTTGATAGTTCTAATTCCTGTGAAAGTTGCAGCTTCATTAGATGGTAGTGGGGCATACTACGTTAGTCTCCCCATCTGAGAAAGAACTAAACCTCGAGTTCTGAATATCATACTCGCTGAGATAGGTTGAGATTAGCCACATTAAAAACATAATCAATGGTCCATCCAGTAAGCAACCGAATCTAATAAGCATCAGCCCCTAACTTCCGAAACGTCACAAGGCCTAATCTTTCTAGGCCTCTTCTATAATCTGAGCCCAAACTAGATCACTAGGTTAGAAGGATACCTCTTGAACATGAAATTTATATCCTCTAAATGAGACATCCATCCAACTGCTCCAATATAATAAAATTATGCATTGAAAATTATTTTTTGGAGCAATAATCTGGAGTGATCAATAACAACCGGAGTATATGGGTCTTCAATATGAGGTAGATCAGTTGCAAGTGTAGGATGGGGAAATGCATGGTTTGGCTAACCAACTAGGCTTGGAATATAAGATGGCTAGCGCCAACATTTGGTAGTTGGAATGGGCCTTGAGCATTATGATAGGCCTTTGTTTGAACTAGGAGATCATTCTACCTAGTAGGCCCATAAAATGCGTCAAAGGGATGGATGGGAAGCTGAGGCCCAGAGCAGTGGAATAGGGCATTCGAAATATGAAGGGAAACTTGTGGGTCTAGGTCGGGTAGGTAGAGTGCTGGAGAAGAGACCATCTAGGATGATTGTATTTGTCAGAGGATCCTCAAGACAAAAATTGATGTTGTGGACACAATGCTAAGAGTGGGAGTCGAATTTTGTTGGAAATTGTCACAAGCAATTTTAGTTACTTGAATAAAGAAAGTCAAGGGACCATGTGGAAGGGCCAAGAATGGAAAGGTTTGCGCCAGTGGACCTAGTGGAGAGTTGGAAGTCTCTCAAATATGCCCATGTGACGAACTTCCTTAATGCACAGAGGTAGTACTTGAACCACCTCCAAAAACCAGTGCAGGAGGATAAGAGACCGGCAAGGCAGCAACCATCTAGTTCGACAAAATTCGTCTCAATGACTAAAAACAGAGGGGCAAGGCATCTATTTGTGGTGGAAGTAGAGGGTAGGGTGGAGTGCCTCCCTATTGTTCGGCAAGGAGATGGGTTGGAGCACCTTCTTGTCGGAGAGATTTAGGAGGTGTTACGAGTGGCCTTACCTAGACTCTAGCCATTGTTGGAGGCCAAGCCGCCCATTGCTGTTCAGCATTGAGTAACTCTCTTTAGAAAGTAGTTCTCCCAGAGAGAAGCGATGTTCTCCTCCATTCTTTGAAATTTCGGTGCAAAGAGTGAATCAAGCATGCTTTTAATCTTCTCCAACAAACGAGATTTCCTGGTATAGTGTGGGGAAAAATCTTTTGATGAAGATGTAGCGAAAAGGTCAGATCTTTGAAACTTTGTGAGAGGGATTTCTCGCAACTCTGCCCCAATGATACAATATGCTGCTAAGATTACAGCTACAAAAGTAGCAAAGAAAAGATCAATAAAAAATAATTGATTGGAAGAAGCTTTCTTCATCCACTTGAGTCATACTACAAGAGTTGTCACATTAAATCTAGTTTAGTAAACACTAGAAAAAATAAATAGATTGGATGAATTAAGTGAGATTACAATAAACACTGACAAAGTTGGACCAAACATTTATTTCTTCTTCAGTTTTTGAGGCCTTAATTTGTATTGAAGCTTGTTCTTCTCAGAAACTCTCACACTAGTCAAAGATGTCTCCTTGATAGTTCTACTAGCGCCCTTGATAGTTGCAGCCTTGTTAGATGGTAGTGAGGTATAATAAGTCATTAAGTTGGGTAATGCACTAGAATACAAGTTTTCATATATTGAAAATTATATTTGTTTAAATGGCATAATACAGGAAACATTATGTACTCGTATCCTTTGGCAGAATGGGCTTTCTGAGAGAAAACATACACTTGTTAGAGGTAGACAAATGTCTTATGATTAATGTTAGTACTAGAGTCTCATAGGCCTGAAGCTTTATTAACATCCAATTTTTTTTTTAAAATAAAAAGATGTATGCCACTATCTTAGACAACAACAATCCTTCCTTGATTACACGTCCAAACAAATCCTTGTTCTCTATCAAAACCTAGGGTATTTGGCTACATGTGTTTTGTTCATCTTTTGAATAGTACACTAAACAAATTATCTACTAAAATGCCTTAAGTGTATCTCTAATCTCAAAAAGGAATCATCCCCCCTACAAGGAAATTATTTGTCACTGAAGATTAAACATATTTAATTTGACTAAAAAATGAATATAAATAATATAAAATTACTCACTCTTGTAATACAGCAGTTAAATATCCTCCAATTTAAGTGAGATCACAAATTGTAAATCACCATTATCTACAGGTTAAACCATAGGATTGTCTGATGCATCAGAACATCAGGACAAAGGTACAAATTCTAAACAGTGTATTGTTCTGACCATTAGACAATATATTTATAAAAAAGGAGGTGTCGGTTACCAATTGACTGGTAATATCCTTTGGCTAATGACCATTCAATGAATGTTGTAACCTTTAGACAACAAGTAGGCCAATTAATAATAATTTCTAGCAGTCATAACTCATGTCGCCTCTTTGAGGATTGTGTTTATTCACAACCAAATTCACATGAAAAAGGTGACATTCTACAACCTGATTAACCCATTTTAGTGCCTATTTTTTATCCGCAGCAGATTCAAAATATTATGTCATAATCCTCCTTAAGTTAATGTAAAAAAGGTAATCAATAATCCTTCCTAACAGAAATTCATCGATCCTCCTCGTCTATGTTAGAAGAGGTAAAGAAGTTTCCTCTACTGCAGCTCCAACTCCATCTCATGATATTTCATCTGGTAAGGTTCCATCTATGTCTTCTGATTTTGCTTTAAACCTAGCCCCAAATCTCATACCTTCGAACAATATCAAAACTATGTCACATGATGGGTAGTATAAATTTATGCAGGATGAAATCAATGCCATTAATGAGATTAAAACATGGACACTAGTAGATTAACCTGTAGGGAAAAGAGTCATAGGGTGTAAATGGGTATATATTTAAAAGTTTAGATAGGATGGATCAGTTGAAAGACTCAATGCCAGACTTGTAGCCGCAGGCTACAATCAGAAAACTACTGTGGATTATGAGGAAACTTTCTCCCTCGTGGCAAAGTTAAATTCAGCAAGGATTTTGCAGTCTACAGCAAAAAGAAATGGATTGGGAACTTCATCAACTGGTTGCAAAGAATGCATTTCTTCATGGTTATCACCAAGAAGAAGTGCATGCACAACAACCATCTAGATTCAATTCGTTGCTGAAGGGGATTATACTAAGGTTTGTAAGTTGAATAAGTCAATCTATGGACTCAAGCAATCGCCTAGGGCATGGTTTAAAAATTTCAGTGACATCTTCATTGCAAGTGGATATACTAAAACCATATCAGATTATTCAGTATTCATTAAGAACACAAGAAGAGGATGTGTTAGTTCGGTTCTTTATGTGGATGATGGTCATAATTTCGGAACTGATTCATTTGGCATTGCAGCTATCAAGGAGTTTCTACCTTCTAAGCTGTATATTAAAGAACTTGAAAGCTAAAATATTTCCCAGAACCTAATGTGGTGGACATGCTAAAGGACACTGGTATATCTAATGCAAAACCTGCAGACACAACAGTTGAAGCCTCTCTTAAGCTAGAACCTAATATGGAAAAGCCCTTACAAGATTAGTCTCGGTACATAACAATTGTTGGAAAGCTGATTTATCTAACAATAACTAGGTCGACTTGTTTGTTGTGAGGATGGTGAGCCAACTCGTGCATGACCCATGAATTTCTCATTGGAATGTAGAAGTGAGGATATTAAGGAACTTGAGAGATCCATCAAGAGGGATGCTCTCTGCAAAAGATATTGTAGACTTGAGTAAATCCAGTAGATACGCAAGGCTTTGTTGATTCAGATTGCGCAAGCTCAACCTATGATAGATGGTCTACTAGTAGCTATTGCATTACCTTGAGAGGAAACAGAGCGATTTGGAAAAGCAAGAAACACCATGCAATCGTGGTTTGCCTACTTGCAAGTTCTCAGCGAAAACTAAGTTTCAGGAGGGTTTTGAGACAGAACAACTCCCAGAGATGAGAGCTGCCCAACTTGCCAAGAATCCAAACACTTCTCATGGATTCCTGATGAGAAAAAATAACTCGCGGAAAATGCTGGAGAAGGAGATTTCCATCTCTGGAGAAGACCCTACTGGCATCCAATCAGCACCTGACCTACATCATCCGTGATGCCCAGTGACATAATGGTGTGACAATCAATTAGCCACACATATAGCCAACATCCCAATGCTCCATGAAAGAACTAAACACATTGGATTGGACTCTCATTAATTGATATCGTTGAAAAATGTTAGTGGAAGAAGCAACTAGAAGATATCCTCACCAGAGCTTTGCCTAAAGGTTGATATGAAGAATTACCGTCAAAGTTGTGTCTGGTAAACTTCCACTAATAGCTTGAAGGGAAGTATTGCAGTTTAACCTAAAGCACTTTTGAGTATTCACATGTGTTTGACTGATTCTTTACTTATCTTGAATTGTTATTTCTGCTGTTTCTGTTGCAGATAGTTCAGGGATAAATCCCTTATGTTATGGATTAGTTTTAACGGCGAGATGACTATAGGTACTAAAGAAAAGTTTTGGTGAAGTATCAAGCAAATCACCACCTATCACCCCATTTCTTATGCCTTTGTTTTCATGTTTAATAATTTCAACAATACCTTTAACCATGATTCAGTACGCTTAGAAGCCGCATACCCAGCATCAACATCTAGAGTTTTCACAATAATTCCTTCACAGGAAGAGCTCCATGCATCTTCAAGAAATGAATTTATTTTGGACAATGTTGCTTGGTCAGATATACATGACTCATCAGCTTCCACCTAAGGGACAAATCCAAAGTCATGAGTGAGTACATAAATTGTGTACCATCTTCATCATAATCTCAATCATCAACACCATGAATATGCCTCAATTAAACGGCCGAAATAAACGAGTATTAGATTTGTTAATTCAGCCAACATATTTATTGTACTCTGAAAGCCCATGCCCTTCATGACTGACAGACAATGGCTACAGCAAAACAATTGATTATTGAACACAGAAGCAGTACTTACCGTAATCTCCTTGGCAAACTCAAAGTAGCCTGCTTTTTCCTTGTTGAATAGCTCACTCAACACTGTAACATCATATAAATAGTAAATAGACCAAAAATATTCACTGTTCAAAAAGCAAGCTAAGAAAATACCTACACTTTCGACGTTGACGCAAGGGGATCATCAAGAGCCTGCAACAAAAACAGCGGAAAAAAGATTAAGAGCTAGCAAACTGAAGGTCTGTTTTGACTTTCTCAGAAAAACTATTGAAGTCAGCTTTGGTAGAAAATAAAACCTCATCTGTAGATCATGATGGAAAAGGCTTAAGTTTTAATCTTCCTAAAGCTTTAAAATACACAGAGAAGTTAGAGTTTCAAAAGAAAATTTAAAGAATAGATGACTTTTAACCAAAAAACTGCTATGCATCAACGATTATTTCATAATTTTACCCATTCTTTTATTTCATAATTAGACTGACTATATAGATTTTATAAGTATATTTATAATATTAAAAAATCGAAATCAACTAGCATAATACTCAACCAACTTTGATTTCAGCAGTTTTTTTAGTAGGAAAACAGAAAAGAATACTAATAATACACGAGTTCTAACTTGAATAGGATAACACTAAAAATGCATCATTTTCCACGTAGTAAAACCTACATATATAAAAGACTTAATTTAAGAGGAATTATTAAAAAATAGTTTTCTACCAAAAAAAAAAGCCTAAACCAAATATACGAGTTCGAACAAGATTAATAGAAAGCAGTAATGCCGCATTGTTGCACATTGCATGCATAAACAACTAGTTTTAGACTATATGTCAATGCCAGCCAAACTCGCCAGTAATCATTCCCTATGTGCATATTGTTTACAACATTTCACTTCAATTAAAAAACCATACAATCATGCACAAAGCAGAATATAACCGAGATCTTTGACAAAAATTGAAAATGTACACAAGAAAACATTTCGAATATGAAAGAGAGTAGAGGAAATTACTGCTGTCCATTATAAAACATTACATCAAAGACGAACACACAAATGTTGACCTGCATAAATAAAACAAAAATAAACCACAAGCATTGGAAAAACTTCATGATTTTGTATTCAAAATGATGTAATATATTGCATTTTTCCCAAAGCACAATATTGCTATTTGGCTTTCCCCACATGTCAAAGTCTCCAACCATTTTCTACCATGGGTCCACGATCAAGAACTGTGTTTTTGATTTGAGCATGAAAAAGGAACTATTATGTGCTGTTGTAGCAGAGATATAGTCAGCAATTTTGTAATGCCCAAAACAGCAGTAGAAAGGCCAAAGAACAGTAAAAAGAGGCAGCACAAAAAGATAATAGACATTCACGATTTGGGCATATACATCATCTGCCCACAAGTGGAGATACAATAAGGAATTTGATAGTAGATGATGATGAAACAACAAATGGCCTAACCAAACTTCCTCCATTACATTTCTCAGTAACTGGAGAAAAAATCGAATTGTTTTGACCATGACAAGTAAATGACTGTGTTACCTGCATGTACGGTTCACCATCTCGGAAAGATCCATGGGATCTTCCCTATATCTTGGTCTCTGGAGTGGAGACCGAGATGTGAAGCTTTTTCTTTCTTTACTTTATTAAATTGAGATGAAATCAAGGTTTGATCGTGTGGTCATTCCAAGATCTAAATTGAAAACCTTGCCTAGTCAAAGTACACAATGTATGCAACATATTTTTTTCTTCATGAAGGAAATTCAAACCTTTATCTTGTCCATTGTAACAATAGAATCTCTACTGCCTCTCTCACGAGAAGAAAGCTTCTGAAAAGACAGCAATCTGTTTCCACTCACCCTATCAATAGCAACGACCTGAACCACACATTGGACACACAAAGCATAAGTAATCACACTAATGGCAACCTATACAACCTATATAAATAAATAGTTGATCCCCTTTCACGTTAACTAAGAAAGAAACACAGGTACTTAACAAAATAAAATTCACCTCTGCATCCAGTATGCAAGTCTCACAAGCATGTGAGCAGCAGTCTCGAATAATATCAACTAAATCAGGAAATCTGGAAGTAGTTTCTTCACCATTTCGTGAAAATACTTGGACTGATCCATCCGCTATTTTATGAATTTGAGCACGCTGACCATCATATCTGAAAAGTTATAATAATAAAACTTTGTAATAAGCATTCCTCATATATCCAGGTGAAGTTAAATACTAGATACTACAGGAAATTGTCCTAACCAGCCAACAAACATTCAGTAAAGAAACACAGAAAATTCTAACTTGAAAATAGAAGTACCATTGTGCTGTTTGTTTGCTGAAATTTTCAGCTCCATATGCAACCAAAATGAAACATAGGTTTTTTATTCGGTTTTATTGATTTGATTAATGAGATTTTTAGCAAAGTTATGCTAGTTTATACCTCTTACCCCTGGTCGTGGGGGGCTAATAAGCAGCGTAGTACTCTGCAAAACTTAAAAAGCTTAACTCTTTCTATTGTGGCATGAGTTGCATCTAGGGATCTCAAGTGGGCCGGGCTGGGCTTGGCCCGACCGAATTTCATAAGCTGGGCTCTCTATTAGAAAGCCCATAGAGAGCCCAACTCTCTATAGGATAAATTAGAAACAAGAATTGGCCCAAGAGGCCTGTTGGGCCAACCCTTACCAAATAAAGAAAAATTGTGAGTCTTTAGGCCCAGCTCTTCTCTAGTATGTATTGGATTGGGATGGGCCTGGCCCAGCCCGATGGGCCACTACCCTAAGCCCAGCATGACCTTAGGTGTGGCTGCGCCTAGGTCGGGCCAGGCCGGCCTACAGGGGCTCACTTGACATCAATAGTTATATCATTAAAAAATAAAGGAAATAGTCACATGGAAAAATGTCATAAAGTGCCTGGCCCGGCCCGGCCTGGCCCGATGGGCCACTACCCACACCGCTGGGCCTGGGCCAGCCCAAGCCGGCTCATAGAGGCCCGGCCCACCTGTCATCAATAGTTGCATCATCTAAAAATAAAGGAAAAATTCGTGGAAAAATGTCATAAAGTTTAGCCAGTCAAGCTCTATGGATCTAGTCTAAATGTCGTGAAGATCAGCCAGTCAATCACGATTGATCCATGGTATATATGTCATGAAGACCAGCCAATCAAGCTCTATCGTTCTAGTCTATAAGTGGTGCAGGAGCATATAGTAGGAATATGTTAAATTTAGATTTTTTTTTTATAATAAGGCATAATATTAATTACCTTCTTTAGAATTTTTAACATCATGTTTTTACCTTGTTTAGGATTTCTTTCTATGAAGTAATTTCTTTGCTTAGGCTATTAGTGATATTGTTAAAAATAGAGGATGAATAATCAATGTAAAAGACTTTTTGTAAAAGATGTTTTGATGAATTGAATTCTTTACTTCACTATCTCCACTCTTGAATTGTTCAACTAATATTTCCCCTTTTGTCTATAATTCTCCCCTTTCGTATATATGTTCCTAGTTATCTTCAATCAATATGTCATGTCATGAAGCAGATGAACACATACAATATTTTAGAAAGCACATATGAGGTAGACAACTTTAAAAGCATGAGAAGAGTAGCATTTCTAGCCAGCATGCATGCCCATAGTAGCTAGAACAAGGAGTAGATTATGATCACGAGAATGTTGACCATAACAATGACTACTTAAGGTCATGCTGATCTTATAAAGCAGCTCTAACAAACTTTTGCCAAAAAAGAAGAAAAAGAAATCCATATATGAGCTTATTTTCAAATCAATATTAAACAAAAAAATTTTCAAATCCAATGTACATCAAAATTTTGTTACACAGTAGCACAGCATAAGGATAATGGAACAGGGAACTATGTTAAAGGAAGTAAGTGTAACAACTATCTTCATCTACATTAAAAAAAAAAAACAGGTCTCTTAATTATTTGACCAGTTACAGCAGTTATATAACTATCCAAAAGGATAATGAACAATCTAAAACTCGTGAATTTATAGACCTGTATAACTGATACTTACTTGTACTCGCATGTAAAAGCTTTGCCTTGAAACAACTTTAAAATTGGACTTACCCCGTTGGTAATTCTGGCATGTCATGTAATATTGTGAATTCAAAAAAACCCTTCAGTTGACAAATTCAATCACAACCTGTTTCAGAAGATATATGAATAGGAACTAACCTTGCTAGCATTGGTTTAATAGGTACACCTGGGGTCATCAACAAAGATGAGGAAGAAAAGTCGATGCCTCTGCTCAGCAAAGAAGGAACAAGCAAATCCTATGCACCATCACAATTCCATTCAAAAACTCCATCAGCAATGGAAAGGCAGCACAAAAGTTTGCACATAAAATATAAAAATATTAAGTTCATTGATATATAACAAGAGAAGACAGTCACATTAAGATGCATTCACAGGTACTCTATTTGTCCTCACAATCAAATCCAATTGCAATCATAGTCAACATAGATGAGAAAAACCGCGGTCAAGGCAGGCATCTAATAACATTGGTCCAGTCATTTGTATCTATTCATCTAAGTTTAAACTGTCTCTAACTGAAAGGGATCCTTCGTGCAACTAGAAAGAGATGCTGCCATGTGACCAAGAGGTCATGGTTTTGAAGCCAGCCTCTCGCAAAATGAGGGAAAA
Organism: Piper longum; assembly: GCA_032619315.1. Taxonomy (NCBI): domain Eukaryota; kingdom Viridiplantae; phylum Streptophyta; class Magnoliopsida; order Piperales; family Piperaceae; genus Piper; species Piper longum. The sequence goes on from JAVDBV010059719.1 coordinate 17,728, forward strand.
GGCTGCTATAATAGACCCTTTGTGCACCGAGCAGCTCTTTATAAATCTAACATAAGCTTTTTACAGCCACTTCATAGAACCTTAAAATTCATCAAGGATCTATCATTCTAAGTACATACATGAATAAAATGCATAATTTTTTTCTCACCTTCTCTCACTATAAAAAAATTAGAACAGGAAAGAAGTGTGATGGACAACTTGTTACTAAAGCTCTAAGCTATAGTCACAAAAGTTTTCTTCATATTAGTGATATTTTTTTGGTTATTGAAGCCCTGTTTCTTGTAGCTCCTTGCCCCTGTTTGAATTAAAAAATGTCCCAGTAATTTATAAACTTTGAAACCTATTCCTTCATATATTCTTTCCTAGAAGTTCATCAAGTTCATCTAGGTGTCCTCTTACATCATGGAGTTAATCTTGTCAACCCTAAAGAACTGGGACCAAATTGAGATTTTGGTGAGATTTAAAAAGAAAATTGTATAAGAAAGGAATTTAGTCTCAATTTTCAACGTCACTGCCATCACAAGACCAAGAGTTTGCCTAGATTTCTTAGCTTCATTTCACTGTTATTCTTTTACAACATAGTTAGATTTTAAATGTAGTGAACTTGACAAGAGTAATGTTTCAATACGTATATACTCATTACAGATCCATAAATAAAGTGAGAAGCCTCCGAACATTTTGCTTTTGTGCCGCTAAATTTCCTATCTTCACGATACCCAATGTAAACGTAAGCTAACTTCTTCCTAGAAACGAACACATGCCAAAATATGTTCAAGGACTTTATGGAAGTTAGGAAAAAACCAAAAAGAAAAAAAGAAACAGATTAACTAGTGGAATATCCAAACATAGACAACAGAAAACATAAATAATAACAATGAACATCAGGGCAATCAGAATAAAAATTAAATCCTACACAAGATCATAATACCTAAAAAACAAAGCAGGCCACCTTACCAAACTAGGAAGTATATTATATGCCTGAATAACTGCCTCCGATATTGCCTACACATTCATAAAACGGAAAAGAAGTGATGCTTAAGCTTTGAATAACATACATAAGAGACATAATAATGCACATCTTTTAGCTCATCTTCATACTTTTGAACAAAATATTTTTTTCCGTTAAAACACAAACCTGAAGCTGTCCTTTTAAATGGTCATCTCTTTCGTCCTGTAAATTTGGACAAGAGTTGAGAACTACAGCCTGAGCCAAAGATGGTAAGATAGTTCGTAGCATTGCCCCAATACGCATGTTCCTTACCTAAATAATATTATACACAAAATTATACAACTCAGTTTAATCATTGAAAGAAAAATCCATAAATTCAGTGTAGTTTGTTTGCTAGGCACAACCAGTGGTACTTTCACAGGCAATGGGAAACTGCAAATTTCCAGCAACATTTCAATGAAAAAGGTTTTTGAAACAATTAAAACAAAGCAAATTATTTGAAGTATAAAAGGCAATTGTAAAGTGTAGGTGATGGCAATTTGATTGACTTGCTCCAATCATTCATGTTGGGTTCAATATAAATACTTCTGCACAGCATGTTCGCCAATTAATTGAGGATCTCAATGTGTGGTTGAGGCAACAAGTATGCTTAAATTTTGAGAATCAAAATTTGGGATAATCTCATTAATCAAATCAACATCCTGAATCCTGATATACTTAATATATTATGCTTAAGGAGAAAGCTTAACCCCAAGTAGCTGTTTTAATTAAGATGGAATTTCAAACTACAATAAACGTGTAAGTGTGAAATCATATAAAACACCACTTCTATTCTAAAATATTCTAAAAAGTAAAAAAGGACCAAATCAGTAAGGAAAGGGACAAGAAAAAGAGGAATGAGTGGCAGAGTTATTGAAAAAGGGTGATAGAGAAAGAGAGAGATAAGAAATAAGGAAGGGAATGAGAGGAGGGATAGAAGGAAGAAAGAATGAATTAGGGAGGTTTCTGGGAGTATGAAGAGGGAGAAAAGGAGTGATTGGATGGAGTAAGGAAGGAGGACAAAAAAGACTACAAAAGAGGATTTGAGAGATGAAGTCAGGTACAAGTGAGGGGTTAGGTATTTATCATATGTATTAAGAATTATGTCATTCTTTTTTTAATAGGAATGCATATTTCATCATACTTCCCATGTTGTATCTATATTTTATTGAGGTTTCTTACAAACAGCTCAAACTGAAATAAGAATATTAGTTCAAAGTGAATGTAACCATCCATTTAGATCACATGGCTATATTTCTTTCAAACTGAACAAAGTTACCATCATTATTCAACCATCCTCATTACTCATGAACTTGAGCTGACAGAAAATATCAGAACAAGCTGATACTAAGTGTTTTCAAGGAAAAATATCATAAATTCCAAGCTTCAAATCTTCCAATAAAATATAACTATAATTATAAATGCACATTGCAAATGGCCTATCTTTCAAATTTTTTTTGACCATGATCACTTCCAATCATTTCTCACTTACTGGACACAAAAGTACCCATAAGATAAAAGTCTTCTATTGTTTTCATCTGCTTGAAACAAGTTGAGTTATGACAAAAATTATATTTTTTATCAGATTTATTTTATATGAAGTAGGAGAGAAGAAAATTTTGAAACATAAAATTAGATGAAAAATGACAAGTGTTTGATGAGATTTAGAGGATTCAGGCAGTGTTAAAAACTGATTAAAACTCTTCCTTTTTCAAAAGAAAAAGTTTTTTTGCCCTACACTGTAATTAAGATATTAAAAAATGAGATGAATATGATATGTATTTTAATCAAAATGAAAATTAAAAAATTGTTTGAATTTTAGTTAAAAGCAACCCATCCTTTTGTTGTATATTTATAAAAAAATTAAATTTGGATCATCATCAATTTCTTAGAGGGTATGACTTCAAAAAGTAGAAATCAAACAAAGGACATTCATGTCATCAAAACGAAAGTTAATGGCCAATAATACTTAAATAAAATAAATGACCATACCAAAAAGAAAATTTTAGAACTTGTATGTTATTGACGGGAATCTAAACTTTTGATCATGCCTGATTTAATAATTTGAGGTCATTTATGATATTTATCATTTTTTTATTATTTAATATAACAAAATATGATGTATAAAAATAATTTTGAAGCTCCTTTATGTATGTACAACATGTGTTATATCTTCATTATCTCAAAACTGATATCCTAAATCGCAAAGCCTGGTTATAAAGCATATATTCTTTCATTTTTCATTTAGAAAAATTTAGATCGATAATCTTATGCCCTACCTATTTTGCAAGTTAAACTATTGAGCTAATAAATAGCTATAAAATAACTGCATGATTGAAATAACAAACCATTAATGAGAAGGAAACTGAATGGAAAGTAACTTATCATAAGTGTGAAATCTGTTATTGTTTATGCCACATAATGTGATATTTGATAATCTAACATGATAGTGTTTGTCTTTCAACCCAACTGATTAAGATATTATGAACAATTATGATTATGACATTCATTTCATAATGATTCCTACAATAGCTGCTACTTTGTTGCCATCCTAATTAACCCAACATCCAATGAAAGAACCAGATATAGACCAATGCAGGTCTAACCATAGACATAAAGAATATCATACCAAGGTGCGAACAAGAAACTTTATTTCTGTTTCTCGACACGAATGCATTAAGTTCACAATGAAAGATTTCTTACGAGCAACACTTCTGTTTCCTGCTTCCATGCTGATAAACTCCCACAAAAATCCAAAAACATCAGTAATAAACAAAAGGAAAAAGCAATAACAAGTAATTTCATTGCAACTACCAACACTGAATCTCCCCTACTTCAAATAATCGGTCACAACTGGAAAACCATAACTAGTGACAATAAGATCAGTCAAGGATCATGGCACACTTTTTTTATGGGGAAAAAAAAAGCATTCACTGTCTCACAAGGTGGGTTTCTAATTGGCTGGCTTTAACTTATTTAATTGCTTTCACACTCCATTAAATCAATAAGAATCAAAAAGCAAAAGTAAAGTAAGCCATGTACCCAAGAGGTCAAACAAAATTAAATGACAAGGAAAAGAGTTTGTGTAAGCCCTATAAGTGAATCTGTACGATAGTGATGTTAAACATAGAAGAGAGAGTATAATCTGCAATCCCCAGAGAAAATAATTCTCCTCCATGCCGTCATAATTCTCATTCGTCCTGCTATTTCTAGGATAAAAGTAAAGCTACACAGGTCTTAAACTAGTTGTTCAGATTCAGCTTGACAGAAAAGGGGCTTCAAAAATCAATGGTCTAACTTAGCCTATGCTGCAGTAACAAGCATATAGTTTCATTCAAGGATACGTCCAGACAGCACCCCTGCATATGATTTATGGCTACCCTTTTCTTCTAGTGAATTCTGACTTTTCTTTTGAAAATTTGATCATTTTTTAATCTATATTACTTGTCCCAATGAAAGCAAAGAATCAAGTCAATCTTAATTTCCATGGGAATTTACTGTTCATTACCATCAGCAACACATTAAGAGATTACAAGGTTGTTGACTGGCATCAAGGCAGTGCACAGTATATTAGCTCAGAAGTCAAGTGATGATCATGTTAAAGAAGTAGACTGCAAGGCTGCAAGGCACAAAAGACTTCATGGCCAATAAAAATCATCACTGAGTTTGACCATTAATTTGATCAAAGAATTGTTATAACGACCCACAAGCTCAGGTCAAGTGAATATTTACTTGTCTGGTACAGCTAAAAAAATAAAATATAAATTAAAAATTTAAAATTTAAAATAAAATAAAATAAAAACATAATGTTTGAGCATTGCATGAAGCGAACTACACAGAAATAAGCTGTGTCTTAATTCTGGAGCAGAGCATGAAATACAAGCTTGCCTAAACAAAGGGCTGAACAGAAAAGGACATGCAAATTTATGTAAATAAATGCAGCAGCATTTACCTTACCTGATCTTTCGAAGAGTGGAAAATAATGCCTGTATTGTTAGCGGGCACGGAGCAGCCAGTAAGGATTGTGTCCGGCGACAGTGTTGCGCCACATCACCTGCCCAAAACATTAATAAACTTAACAGATAAAGGTGAAAGAAGTATGGTAAAAAGGACGAACCAAGATCACCAAATTTATTGTATAACTCTCTTATTCTGGATCTATTAGTTCCACATGCTTCTTCAAGTGCAGCAGAGACTAAACTTCCCCCAACATTAAGTTCCTATCCAAACAGTTCTCAATACATCAAAGAACATAATTTCGTCTCAAAGACCAAAGCAAGAATGCATTTTCATAAAACAACTAAGTAAAGATTAAGTTGCAGATATCACATGAATGGCAGTTAATCACTCAAGAATAAAGATAATATAATAACCATCACTAAAACCTCGCAAGAGGTGAAAGGGTTAAATTACTCACAACATTCAAATGGTCATCAGCAATCTTGTTTGTACAAAGATATACAGCTGGCAACACATCTTCAGGGGACAAAGCTAGCAGACTATAGCAAAAGGGAAATGGATGTTTAAGCTCATCGGTTTGGAGGAAGTAAAGTTCTTAATGTTGAAACCGCAAAGACCAAAATACGAGAACTGGTATCAATCAAACCTTCTGAACATGTTGCAGAGTATACCAGTGGCTTTTATCTTTCCTCTTTCTTGCTCTACCAAATCAAAGGTGCGAGCTAGATGCAAATATGGAGCTGGCTGACCAACTACCCAACAAGCTGCAAAGAATAATCGATTCACGAAATATAGATGGTACAAAAACAACTACTCAAGTGCATGATAAGCCTGAGTACAAGTCCAAATTAACGAGATGATATTGATTATCTGAACCTACCATGATCTGTAGGGTAATATTTTTCAACTGGGAGCTGTACAGAATACATATTTATATCAGCAGTCAAACGTTCATGAGCAGGGGCCACATCTATGTCCGCCATTCTTTTCTGTTTTTTGTTGAAACCGATACTAACATTGAGTTGAGTGCCAACAAATCCAAGATTTACTTTTTCAGGCATGCTGCAAGTAGCATCTATATTACTAAAATAACTATCAAGAGCTACATTTAAATTGCCTTTTGCATTTTCTACAATGGCAATGGCATCACTTTTTTTAACATTTTCACCAGTAATCTTCATAAACAAATTTAAAACGCTGACAAGGGATTCCCCCTCCTCACTCCCACCACTGAGGCACTCATTCGTTGCAGAAATCCCAGATGAGATCATGTGCAAAGATTTTGGTACATGTTTTTTAAAAAAACTTGTTATAGTAGACTGTTTGGATGCAATAGAATAAACTGGAGATTGTTTTGCTTTTCTCTTAGGATTTGTAGCAGGTTGAACATCCTTCTTACTGGGAGATGTGGTGTCTCTAAAGGGTTGGTGCTTGCTCGTCTGTTTACTAATTTTATTCGCAGATAATGCAGGCAAATTATCCGGAACAGATCCTAGAACAGTAATGTCAGTCAAAGCAGTCTGACAGGAAAAATCAGAAACCCTACTCTCTGATAGTTGGTCATGAAGTTCTGCTTCATGTTCATAGAAATCAGTAACCGCTCCAATAACATCGCCATCTGATTTACTAAGTAAGTCAAAAATTTGATACCAGGTTACCCAGGTGGGCAAGCACTGACGCAGTTCTTGGGACGGTTTGTCAAAGTCCTTCAATTTCTGCATGTTAGATTCCTCGGGACAAGGTTGTTCACCAGAAGTATGCTTTAAGTGAGTCTGGTCTAGAAGTGTATGTTCAGAGCATTCAGAAGGCTGGTCTACATTCCCTGGAGTATCCATTTCATCTTCTAGAGTGCATCCAGAGGCATCTGTGTCTTTTGAAGTGAGGTTTGTACTTTCACGATAAAATCCCAATAAAAACTCCTGCTTAATTGCCGTCTCATCAATCAAACCAACAAAATGCTTCTTCATAGAAATAGCCTGCTTGCTGTCAAGGTTCTCCACATCCAAACCCACCGTGGGAATGACCTGTTTTGGCCGCAGGAACCTCACAAACTCCCTGAGCTCAGAGTAGCTAGAATGCTCACTGTAAGGAACCAGATGTATCTCAAATGAATCTTTCACCCTGACGGCAAATCCCTTTTGCCTCGTCTCATACATCCATCCAGTAGGTACAAAACCCACAGCTCTTGCGTAACCTTTCTTCTCCATAATCTCCTTCATTTTGACAAAATTTGGCCTGAAATAAGGCCAAGTCTCCCCCAACAAATTCCACCCAATCACATGAACATCACTCGCAGACTCTTCCTCCGTAAACACCCCACAGTCACAAAGACCAATCGCCCGCAAAATCGCCATCTTCTTACCATCCACATACACCAAACAATTGCATTTCCGAGATATTTCAAGCAAAATCCTCTCCTTACCAACAACATAGGTAGCAATAAGAAACAAAACAGACATATTAGCACTTTTCGCATTCTCTGCTTTGATCATCGCTATGGTATCGACAATGTACCCAACTGAATCACCTTGCGAAGGAAACACAAACCTCGGATTGCAATACGTGGTGTCCAAGAAAATCGCGTTGGCGCCAACAAATCCCCCAAGATCAGGATCCAACCTCATCGAATCGCAAAACCTGAAATCGCCGGTGTGCACATACTTCTCCTTCCCAGGACACCGGAAAAGAAACATCACGGCGCCGGGGCAGTGGTTCGCATCAACAAGCGTGACCTCCCATCCATCAATCCCCACCACCCCACCAACCGGCAAACGCACCACAAACGACCCCGGCACCTGTAGCGACTCCACGAGCAGCCGACCAGTGACCTCGGAGCAGAAGACGACGCCCCTGCACCAGCTGGGGCTGAGTCCGGCGTAGTGGTCGGAGTGGAAGTGGGTGAGGAAGTAGGAGACGGAGAAGTCGCCGGCGGAGCGGAAGGCGTCGACGACGAAGCGGGTGTTGGGGATGAGCTTGGGCTTGGGGAAGTCGGACGGGATGGGAGGTAGAGGGGAGGAGTGGGAGAGGAGGGTGAACGAGTTGGGGGGAGGGGATGGGTTTGGAGTTGAGGAGGACGTGAAGGAGGAGAGGAAGGTGTGGGTGGTGTCGAAGTGAAGGGTGTGTTTTGGTGAGGAATATTTAGCGATAGCGCTGGCCATGGAAGAGGGGATGGGGGTTAAATGAAGAAGGCGGCCATGAAAATGGAAGAGCAACCTTCTTCTCCGATACGTTAACTGCTCGTCGTGAAAGGGTGGGGATGGGAGGCCAACGGTCGCTGATCCCACGGTTTTAGTGCTAAACCCCAAAATCATGATCGGTCCTTTTCTTTAAAAAAAAAACACATTAAAAAAAAAAAGTTGGTCCTTTGAAGTTCTAGTCTGTACAGACTACTGTCCACTCCAGATTGTATCATCTGCCAAATAAAAAAAAAATTGCATAGAACCCAAAATCTAAGAAGTGCCTCTTTTTAAAATAACTCGATCAGTTTCTAAAATAATTCAAATTAGTTTCTAAACGTAAGTACCTCTTTTTAAAATATTAAATTATTTTTAAATTGCTTTAGTAGTTAAATATAAAAAAAACTTAATTATTTTAAAATTAGAGTCAAAATTATTTTTCCCCGTATGACAAATCATACAATCTTAACTCCTACCATACTCTAGTACTGGCGCACCTAACCCACGTCAAATTTAGGCCGATTATGCATCACAAATACCTAAACTTTCCATTATTTTCAGTTGACAATAAAGCAATTCAAATTCATTCACTAAATTTTAAAAGAGTTCATTACAAAAAAAAAAAAGTGATATGAAAATCATCTTAGGCTCTTTTTGGTTAGTAAAATATGGAAAATATATAAAATTTACAATTGTAGTTTATGACAAAAGTGTTGATTTTTTTATTGAAAGTTGTCTATTTTTTAAATATTTTACCATAAAATGTAATTAACACTTTCACCTAATAATTCTGCATCCCCTTTGGACATTTTATCTTCATAAATTTCGCATTAAAACAGAAAAAAATGAATTTTTTATAAAGATATTTACATTATAGTTTACTCAAATTTATATCATAATTAACCTTTTGTTAATTATAACTAAGAAAATTTCATACATTTTATTTCTTTCTCATATCAACCAAACATGTATATATCCATTCAATTTAACATGAGTATTTGGATAATAACAGTGTTTAAATAAGGGGTACTTTTGCCCAATTTAAGAAATATAATTATGAGATCTTGGTTGCTAGATTTCCGATTAGTTGTTGATTCATCCATAACCATATTATAGTACGAAGCATTTTCAATCATACTTTAACTTATATACATTCCCTTATGTGAGGACAAAGGTAAGGGTGTTTGAACCTTAGTGGCATTATTAGTAACTGTAAAAATCGAGGAAAAAAAATTTTGTTATTTGAATTATGATTTTTGTAAGACTCGAAACTGATTCTAAATACTATTTTGTGGAATCAATATAGGTGAATCGATATGATTGGTCATCAAAATTATTATTATCATTAGTCGACCGGTCATAGTTCGACCTAAGGCCAAACCCCCCAATCTTGGGTGGGTGACGACTTGGTGAGTGGGAGGAAAAGGGAGGACGAACCTTATGGTGTGACGACATGATGAATGGGAGAAAAAGGGAGGACGAACTTTAGCCAAGTGATACATATTCATGAATGGGCGGTAGGGTGTGAGAATTTAATTTAGGGACTCATTGAGTTGTATATATATAGTTGTGGAGATTGTGGAAAATAATTTTCCCTAGCCGTCCACTCCTTATTGTCTCCTCTCCATCCCAGGCACCCTCCTCATTGCTACGTGAGTATCTTGTCCCTCTTCTTATTTCTTTTCCATTAGGACTTCTGTATGCATGGTTTTGCGGGTAAGGATGTAGGGTCGATGACGTTCTTCACATCTTCTTTGTTTTCCTGTCTCTTTGGGAGAAGGTTGCATGTTGGCCTGATCGCCACCATATCCTTCTCGTCTCCTCTATTTTTCCTTGCTCTCGGCTTGTGTTTTGGAGTGTTTTCTACGGTTCCTTGTCAACTAGGCATACAGTTCAGTTGGCAGCTTCCAAATCAAGTTGTGCATGTAGCAACACCTGGTTTTTTATTGGAGATGTCATGGTGAATTGCAAGATCCCTAGTGTCTTATGCATGGGGTTCTTGTCGACTTTTGTGGTATGAATTGTTGTGATTCTTTTGGGGTCGTTTGATGTGTCGTTGAGTGTGTATTGATGTGTTCTGATACCCCTCATGCTGATAAGGGCGTCGTGAGTTGCACTACTGGTTTGTGGTTGATCGTCCTTTTTGTATAGTGTACTGGTCATGTCTAGGGTTGCGGGTTTCTTCTTGTGTTTAGGGAAGGTCGTATTACCTGTTATTGCTGGTCGTAGTGGTGTTTAAGTTTCATGATTGTTAACAAGTAACTTAGTGATTTAGGGTTGAGTTGGTATGAATAATAATTACTAAGTTATATATGTAATTCACATAGTTATTGGTTTAAATAAAAATTGGGTAATTCATGAGTAATATAATCACTGTAGTAATTAATTGGTGATAATTAATTCGTGTACTATAAATTATTAAGTTAAGTTGGATCGTTATAGATGATTAATGGAATAAAGGTTTCACTTTTATCATATTAGAGTTAATATAAGGTAAATAAAGTTAATTATTGTAATAACGAGTTAGTAAGGTAGGAGAATAGGCCATAAGTGTGGAACTTAAACAGCCTAGTAAAATTAATAAAGTTTTAACATTTATTGAGTTGAATGATTTGAATAAATTAAAAGTATCATCGAATTGGATAACACAAATCATCTTAAATAATGTAATGGAACGACTTAATTAATTGTCAATTACATATTTGGTTATACGCTAATCATTATTTTACATTAGTTAAATGTAAATCGTGATGTAAAGAATTAAATTGAACATGTGAAGTACGTCTTAAATGATTACGTCACATAAGTAATTAAGTACCCCACTAGACTTGTTATAAAGATTAAGAATTTAATGTTTGAGATTGGTGAATGTTGTGTGTTTGGTGTTGATAGACTTAGGCCATATAGTTACATGCATATCTACTCGGATAAAATTATACTTATGTATAATTTTATTTTCTCGTTCAGATTAGGATCATTGAGCGCTGTTGCGAGTCCATTTGTGAACTATCCAGGTCCGTATAATTGTTTTAAATATTGTATATTCCCTTTTAGCAGCCTTGATCGGCATGAGCCCAGATTCAACCACCATGTACTGAGTGCAACCGGGGTCAAGGAATTGACTCGGCCCAACACGGGGCCGCACCTTTAAAAAAAATTACTTGAAACACAAATTGGGAGTCTCTGACACGAAGCAGCACCCGTAAAATTGGGAATCTCTATCACGAGACAGCAACCTTGGGAGTCTCTGATATGAGGAAGCACCCACGAAATTGGAGTCTCCGTCACGAGGCAGCACCCGTGAAATTGGGAGTCTCTGTCGCGAAGGTGGCACCCACAAATTTGAACACCGGCCCCCATGCCGAAATGGGTGACAAGGCGTAATGGTGCAAGATGGTTCATTATGCACTTGTGATACCGAGAGGGTGTGAGTCAATGGCAAATATCGGTAATTATAGGCCGTGGGCCACGTAGCGTGTGTGCGCATACATGGGATTGTAGCTGGATTGGTGGCCACCCTCCCAGCATATTAAGAGCTTGGCTTAGGCTCATAAGTACTAAAGAACTTTTGAAATAAAAATAGGGAGTATATTTGACTTGTTTCTTTAATTATGCGACTTAGTGGTTTTATTATTAACGCGGAATTGCCTCCGCAGGTGTGCAGATTAAAACTAGAGATTGAGAGTGCCCTTGGTGTTCATTTTGGGCCAACCAAGGTTTGGTGATTCGATAATAAATTTGGACTTCCTTTTTACTTAATTTAAGTTATAAGTGTGGCTATGGGAAACGGTCAGTGGCTGTGGGGTTATGTGTGGGCATAGCTAGTTATCTTTGTTATGTTACATATTATATCTAACCTGGTTAAATAAATTTCCAGACTTGGTGTCAGATTATGACTTATGGGTTAGATTTTTATTGTTTCATTAATTATGCTGTTCTGTGACACCTGACTGGTTAGGGCAGGTCGTTACAGGCATTATATATTTTAGTAACACCTAGCCAATTAGGCCCATTAAATTGCATCTTTGGCCCATTAAATTGCATCTTTGGCCGGGTCGTTACAGTAACACTATAATTGAGATCGTAGTGCAAACCAAACCAAAGTATTAAATACTGGACTATTGTTCTTGTTTATTTAAAATGCAAAGCTTATGCATAAGATAGACCTAACCATTTAAGGTGTCAAAATACTGAAGGTAGAGAATTTAAATATGTACCCAAAACACACATGATCACACCAAAAACATGAACAAACTCCTAGGGTTGGGTTCATCCAAATAGGACATTCTAAGAAAATCTAAATTACAAAGGAGACTTCAAATCTTGGAAAAAATCTGGCAGAGTCTCCCCTATAACTAGAACACCAAAAAGTTTTCACAACATGTATAATTTCATAATAAATAAAAACAAACTCAAAACATTCACATTCCACACATTTCACCCATAGAAACATCACACAAGTGTTCCACCTCATTCACATCACATTCTCAAGTCATTTACAATACAATTTATATTTTAAAGCCGTTGGTTTGTCCAGTCTTCACATAGGCCCTTCAACCTACAAAACAAGCCCAGAAGCTCCTCCATTTTTTCTTCAGACTATGTATTACAATGGTAACATGGTTTAACATACCTTGGTTAATTTTATCCTTCAATTACAGGACTCCAAGACTTGGAGGATTCTTGTACGAAATGGTTAGACCTGCATGCCCCTGAGTAATACTAATTTGTAAAAATTCTAAGATAGGGCAATTCCGTATTTCAAAGGCCCGCAGACTCTTACACATGAGCATTCACAATGGCTTAATAGCCCCAAATACTATTCTCACAAGATAGTCTACTAGCCACACATGGATAATGATATTGGCTCACTAGCTCTAAATAGTAATTATATTACGTGGCCCACATGCCATACACACAATAGAAGCAAGCCATACACACAATAGAAGCAACCAAGTCAGCTGTTAAGGCCTTAAGTCGTGGATGCATTGGGAGCTAGGTTTTGGCGGTTGTCCCTAGTCATTCCGCATCCAATGAGAGCAGTCGGTGCTGCCCCGGTGGTGAAACAACCTACCGAGACCCCAATGCGTGTTATATGTTGCAGGCAAGGATCGGGTTATGGTGCATGGTGTGCCAAGACGTGGTGTTGAGTGCAGCACCGAGCAACCTCATGTAGGAGTCATACCGGACAGTACCGAGCATTGCCGAGCGGTACCGAGCACTGCCGAGCATGATCGAGCAGCGTGATCGAGCACTGCTGGGCATGTCCGTGCATTACCGAGTGTGATCGAGCATGACCAAGCAAGTCAGCAGGTTGCGGGTGTCAAGTGCGCGAGGTGCGGGAGTACCGAGCGGGCCGATACCCGGTGCCGGTATTTGTAGCAGAACCAGCGTTGGGTGCTACCGCTATTTGGAGCGGTAGGGGTGCTGGTGCTACCGAGCAATATGTCCCTACAAGCAATGAGCGATGCCGATCCCTGGAGCGGTACGGGTAGCGGATGAGAGTGCTGAAAATTCTAGCGGCAGTAGGAATCCTAGCGGTACTAGGAATTCTAGCGGTGCTGGGAGTTCTGCCGGGACTTGGGCTGGACATTGGCTGTGAGTAGGCTGGGGTCGAGCCAGGAAGGTTTGACCATGCACCCGACTTACACCGAAGGAGATAAGGATCTAGAATTGCCGATAAGGATGGAAGCAACAAACTCTTGGAGATAAAGATGAAGCTCAGCCATAGGATTAAACCTAGACGTGATCAGGCCTAGGTGATGACTACATGGTGTATCTTGGTGAATCTTTGGAGATAAAGATTGGCACAAGGATATGAGTTTATCTTTGGAGTTTAGATAAACATGCTGGGATTCTATATAAGGACGAACTTGTATAGAAGAGAAAAAAGGATGTCTGGCAAGGGAATTTTGCTGGGAAGAGTTGTGCCTTGTGGTCCAAGTGGAGAGGGACATACCGAGGTCCAGAGTGGTGAAGTGCTGCAGCCGATCCTTGGTGTAGGATTGGACTTCACGTGGAGGCAGGTCGACCGGGATCGAGGTATTGTACAACTTATGTTCTTTCAACCCCGTTTTGCATCCTAGTTTAGGAGTTTGCATGTAAAACAAGTTAATCCAGAGGGGGATGACTTGGGGGTCAAGTGTGATGACTTGTTGAGTTGTTCTCACGGTCTCTCAAGGGAGGTTGAGAGGCAAGGTCGTGGGGTT
>JAVDBV010059721.1:0-44874 GCA_032619315.1 Piper longum
TCGATTCCCACCTGATTCAGTTGTCGTTGTCGCCGGAAAAGACGACGCCAAAGTTTCCCGTTTCACACCTAAGCGGGTCTGTCATGTCCAATTATTTGACCGAGTCCGCTTGTCCGTCAGATCAGTGACCATACCATTTGCCCACTAATTGATCAGACCCGCGAAGGCTCGGACCAAGATCGCGTTCGAGACCCATCTGCTACCCGGATTGGAATTGGTGCACCATACACCACCCGTGGACAGGCGCACGCAGAGAGAAAAAGGATCTTGTGCATGCCACCCGGCCTGGTCCAGCATTTATTTAGTTTGAACCAACCCGAGTGGTCCGGTTTAGTCCATTAAGGATTCGGAAATAATTTGAAGGCCTTCTACACCTCGGATCGAGGCAAAATTTGCTACCCCACCGTTTTTGGATGCTCCACACAGTGGTAGGGTTATTTTGAGGATTTGAAGACTAGAAAGGGACGAACCATGGCATTGGAGTCAAACATCTCAAAGGCAATTTTATTTTGAGGAGGCAAAAATTCACTGTTTTGTATAATTTGTAAAATTCAATGAGAAATAGTAGATTGTGAGTACTAATCTCACCGTGGACTGACTTAGGGATTCAAATTGAACCCTAAGAAACCACATAAAAATTTCCTATATGTCATTTTGGTGCTTGTGACATTATCATTTTTATTATTTTATATTATCGCACTATCTCTTTGCGCGGCAAGGGCGCCTCGATCACACCGAACCCTTCAAACCCGGACTGAATCACTTGAACCGGTCACCCAGGGGGCGGACGATCCTGCACCCGAACAATATATATGTATAAATGTGAGACATTTTGCCCGTATTCTTGGTGTAGCATACGTCCATCTGCATATGTGAATATTACATCACTTGTTCTACCCTACAGTCACCATTCAAAAGTTGTCGAAAACTTTTTCTTGAATACTTTATTTTGGCAACACGTATCTTTCTTTACTCCGACTTGGTAACTACGGATGTACAGATTTCCCATGCACATATGTATACATTACATACGTATGTTATTATATTAGATTAGCAAGGCAATTCTCGCAAAAAATGGGTTTGGCTAATGAAGTCAATTAATTTGCGAGGTAGGTTCTGAATTGAACAACGACAACAATATTAACAAATAATGAAAAAGGCGTGATGAGCCTATTGATTTTAAAAAAAACTGCTACCGAGCTTGCCTCGAGCTACCTAAATTCGTCGCCTCCTTGCTACGTCACCCCCCCGTCCCCACCCCACCGTGGCCGCCTCTCCATCGCAAGGGGCGGGAGCCCTTCCTCCCCACTCCCTCCTCCTCGCTCCCCAAAGCCCCCCTCAACCCCATCGTCCCACCCCCTCGCAATCTGGCCCAACTTGTGGGGATGCGTCCTGCTGAGGAGGGAGACGACGTCCTCGGACTTTTTATTTTTCCTATTGCGGCCGGATCTGGCTGCAGCCAGCCAGATTCATCCGTGATAAGAAAAAGAGAAAAAAGGTTGGATTTTGGCCATGCGGTCCGATCCATCCATGTTTGCCTGCCCCATGGCCGGATTTGACTGGTGGACTACTAGACAAGGTTGTTGCAGTCAGTTGTGGTTGGCGGTGGCCCACCTGTCGGTGGCATTTTTTTTTTTGAAAACACTAGATTTGGGTCATCTTTGTAATCGGACGGCACATATCAAAGCTAAGTTTTTTTATTTTTTTAAAAAAATCAATTGATCTGGGTCGTTATTGTAATCGGATGGCCCAGATCGGAGCCGGGGGTAGAAAATTTTTTAATCCTCTCACCTCCGTTGTTCTCATATATATATACCCTAAACCCTAAAATATATAAAGAAATTTTTTAAAATTTTCATGTCATTCCATTTCATTGTATTTTTATTTCTTATAATTTTTTTTATTTAGGTTATTTTCATAACAACCAATCGAACCCTTAGATATAAAATGTATAGATTTTGCTTAATCATACTTTATAAAGAATTAGTTCTGATATAAATTTGAGTTAGTTATGAAGTACTTCAATTTTCTTTTTCATAAAAAGCTCTTTAAAATTTGAAGATGATATTAATTATTTAATAATTTTATTTTCACAATGAAAGGTTACTTACTAAATGTGTTTTATTTTTCTTAAAAAGCTCTTTAAAATTTGAAGATGATATTAATTATTGAATATTGTTATTTTCACAATGAAAGGTTACTTACTAAACGTGTAAAATATAATGTAATATTGCATCAACGATGTTTACAATCGACTAATTGTATGGAATATGTATCCAGTACGCATTCAAAGTGAATTCGTGTTAAAACTCTCCGGCATATGCAGGTTGATTTACAAAAACACTGTTTTCCTACCGTAAATATATTTTAACAGTGAATCTTATTCACATTTTTCACTTAATATCCTCCGAGAGATATTTTAAAACTTCAATCAAAGCCACCAATGTCACGTGGAGGCTAAATAAACTTTATAATATGAGTATGATCTGTGCACCTGCTTGTGTTGACACATTAGGAAATAAAAAAGGTGAGCTGTATATTTGAAACAGCCATTGCATACACAATGTGAATCGTATATTCAAAGATGATGAATTAAAGGGTGAAGATCAAACTTCAAAAAAAAAAAATGATGACTGCATAAAATTGGAAGAAAAACTCTAAAGCCTTTTTTTGGTCACAGTGACTACTCGATTCTGTGGCCGTGATGTTTTCAGATACCAGCAAGGAAATGTGCTGCAATGGCCGGCTTAGCCTGCATCTTCTAGGATTGTGTAGGAATCTAATTGTCACTGAAAGGAAAGGGTGAACCTCCCTTCTCAAGAAGTAAAATATTGTCTCAGAAGTCTAGTTCTCTTTTTGTGTTTTAGTTTTCTAAAGGCACACGATTCAATCTGCCTAATCCTTTCCCTGCTTACACCCATCAAAGCACCAATTTCTTGAAGTGTTCTCATCCTTCCATCCTCAAGTCCAAATCTACACCTAATCACCTGTCTTTCCCTTGGACGCAGGGTGTCCAGAACTTTATTTAGATCTTGCTTCATGAACTGCTTAATCAAAATATCTTCAGTAGTTTCTGCTTCAGGGTCTGCTATCACTTCCTGTCATAGACATACAGGTCTCAAGTTAAAAAATTGTGACCCAGAGAGGAGAAAAATGCCCAAGTCGCTCATTCAAATTAAAGAACTATGGACCACACATACCGAAGGTTTTAGATTCTGATTGATCCCAATTTTTTGATCAAGAGACCTTGGCGCTTTAGGAGTTAACAGCACGGCATTTAGCCTCTTCATGGACAATCCAGTCGCTTCAGCAATTTCTTTGTTATCAGGATGCCTTCCAGTTTCACTATATATCTGTTTCTTGGCCTCCCTCACCCGATATGTAGCCTCAACCATGTGAAACTGCAGAAAGATATTTGAAATGGGATCAAAACCCAGAAAAAGTAAGTCTATGACAAAGTAAGAAATACCATTGGATCACCTTTTTCACAAGGAATGTTAGGGTTGTACAACTAGTCATTGATTATAATACATCTCCTCGCAACTGTACGACTTACACAGCTAACACAAGGACTCCATATAAATTACAAAATAAGCACCACTCAAGGGAAAATTGGAGCTTCTAGCAGAGATTTGCACTCCCGTTAAACATTCAAGAGAGCCAACCAACAAGGCACATCATTATTACTTATCACTGTTATGAATATTCTTCCACCTCAGATCAAATTGGGACATGGACATTGGTCCTATTCTGCGGTTCTCTTCACCTTCCCTCCTAAACCTTGTTCAAACAACTTCTATCCATGGTTTTTTAGTCTCCCTCATAGCTCTTTGCACATTACAAAGTTACAAACCAACTCTCGTCCCAACCACATTCAGGGCTACCTCGCAGATGTCCGCACTAAAACAATGTTTGCTAATTTTTTGTTTGATTTAGTGTTAATCTCATTTGCTCTCTTACAACACCATTGAGCCCCCAATTGGATTATTATTTCATTGATAATTCATAATAAGGCATGTTAACTAGATAAATTAAATAGGGGAACTATATTAACGGTGAATAAACAGCTGGATACATAATTGAATTTTCATATAATAAAAACAAATTTACCGGCAAGCGAATTGTTCTGGATTGATCAGACAAGGACTTCCGTACGGCCTGTTTAATCCACCAGTGAGCATATGTTGAAAACTTAAACCCTTTAGAAGCATCGAACTTCTCAGCGCCTCTCACCAAGCCTCGACAACCCTCCTGGGAAATAAAGCAATTGGGTAAGAAAAGAACTAACCGGTTAGAACAGATGAAAAGCAATAGTCATTCTGATTAATGCAGGCTATTAAAAACCTGGACAAGATCCTGGAGGCTCATGCCGGCACCTTGATAATTTTTTGCAATGGAGATCACAAGGCGTATGTTGCTTTTGATCATTTTGTCTTTACAAAGAATACCATAATTCAAGCGCTGCTTGAGCATTCTCTGATTAATTCCAGCAGCCGATGCCCACTGTGCAAAAGTAGGCTGACCTCCAAAACGTTCAGTTAACTCGTCATAAAGCCTTTCCAACTTCAATAGATCCTGCAAACAATTGTTTGCTCCGTTTAACAGTTGCAAGAGCATGGGCATTAAAGGGGAGGGATGCAATCATACAAGGAGAGAAGGGCAACAAAAATGTCCAGGACCACCCACTCACCTGTATCCCTTCTGAGAACTCCAACTCTTCCGTCGCTGTGAGAAGCTTCGATGTACTAGTGGTGTTTCTCAAGTAGCGTAAAGGATCAGAATAATCAATTTCTTGTACAGCAGAACGCTTCTTGCGACTAGAAGTTCCACCCTTAATGGGGATGAAGTTAGCACAAGGTTTCTCAGCTGTTCTTTCTTTTATATTCTTTCTTTCAAGCTGACGCACGGATCGAACAGCTATTACTTTCTCTGGTTGCTCCATTTCTAGTAGACAGTTCTCACTAGAAGCATCATTCTGAAGCCCCACATCCTCCATTAGTGTATCATAGCCATCGACTAGGACATGGTTTTCATGCACTGGTGGACAAGAAAATGTTTTTGTTGCGAGGTCACTCATATCTGCTGTGCCATCTCCAGTGTCATTTAGATTTCCCGTGGATGGAATCCAGTCATCTCCAGCCAACAATGCTGCACCCTTGGCAACATTTACAGCTGCCTTGGCCAGGGCAACTGCCTCAGCTGCTGCTGCGGCGACCACAGCTTCTTCACCAGTCAGAAGATCCTCCAAGAGGAATGGTGCCACAGAATCTGGCTGCAAAAAATTTCCATCAATGAGCAAGATCATTGCCATCTTTGTAGACTTTCAAAAATTGTCTACCAAGTAGTTAAAGGTAAAGAAGCATTCAGAAGAGTCAATCGTCTAGCCAGGGCCTGGTAGAAGATGCATTATTTCAGGATTATCATTTAATCAGAAGATCAATCCCTCCAATTTTAACACATTGCACGTTTGAAAACGAAATTGTTCACAATTGAGTCCATCGCCAGAATCTAGTTAGGGAATGTCGTGTCAGCATTCAATCAAGTGCATGAACTGTGGGAATTGCACACCTAAAGTAATAATTGAACACAATGGCACATTTGAGAACAATTAGTTCCCTGATGATTAGCATTTTGTATCATATCATGCTAAATATATTTCGATTGGATGTACTAAATAGAATTGTGGGTGCATGGGAATCGAGAAAAGGTTACATTTTGTGAGATAAAAAAAAAAAGCGCTAAATTTAATACGTTTCGTGCACCTGCAGGGCGAGGACCGTGGGGATATTAGGAGGCAGGCAGAAGTGGGTATCAGTTGGAGGCTGGACTCGTGTAGAAGCCGCATCAGCGGCGGCCATGGGCGGCGTCGTAAGAGCTGCGTGGGCGGTGACGACGGAGCCAAGGGCGAAGACTGAAGGAGACAGGAAGGGCCTAGAATTGGGCTTGCCAAGAAAGAAAAGAGCTCTAAAGGGAGGGGGGTGTGCGCGGTTGGACGAAGGGAAAGGAAAGGGGAGCAGGGGAGGGAAGGGAGGAAAAGGACGCGTCGTAGTCACGGAGGAGGGAGAGGAGAGGGCGAGGAGGCCGGGGGCGGCCATGGGAGGAGGCTTGGACGAAGGTGGAGGTGCACAGGCACAGCAGTGGAGTGTGGCCATGGGATAAGGCAGAGACGATGAATGGGTGGGTTGACGGATGACAATCTGGCTGGCGCCACCAAGTTCCACGCCCATCCATCACTAGAAATCATCGACATCAGGCTTCAGCTTTAGTGGTAGATTTAAGACCCAAATCTCATTGCTTTTCACAGGTTTAAATTTTTTTTAATGGTTTTACTATATACATTAGGATACAATTGTGTACACATTCTATTAAAAATAAAAACAGATGAATACAAATTCAGATGGGTCAAACTTGACAATCCAAAGGACAAGCAATCTCAATTTAAGCCCCCCTTCTCGACCCAGCGCTCCCTACTAGTGTCGACTCAATGGGCTTGGTTGCCTCATAAATATATTGTAATATAATCCTACAACATTTTTTAGTCCAACATAAATAAATTGTAATATAATCTTACAACATTTTTTAGTCCAACATAAATAAAATTGTAATATAGAAGAACTAGCTTTCAAAAGAAATCTAAACATAAATAAAATCTATTCTAACAGTTTTATATGACAACATTGTTAACTTACGCAAATGCTTCAAATACATCTGATAATGGTAACGATCCATCACTGTTTGACAAAAAACACAAGACTTGCTTATTTCTAATTTTACCTTTTACATCAACAACTCAATGTTCTACCAACACCATTTTCTTCCAATGGCTGGAAGTAGGACAATATGACCTCCCAAGTATACACCTCTGAGTGTACACGAACATGAAGTACCGGACAGAAAAAAATAGCCAAAATTTTGCATGTACCAAAACGCAAACTAATTAATTCGGGTTGCAATCTCTGTCTTTTTGCTTCTGCTTCTTCAGCTCCAGTGAACCCAATCCAGTTCCTAATCCAACTGGAGTTGCTTCCCGAGCAGCTGTGGTTCCGTTCGCCTTATCACCTAATACTCCATTTTCTGTGGGGGCATTGATGTCTTTCTCACTTTCATTTGTTTGTTCACCTTCAGAAGGAGAGGGGGCACTCGCTGAGTTAATGACGTTGAGAAGTTGTGTCAGAGGTGCAAGTGGTTGAACTGAAGCACCATGGTGAGAGCGCACCAGTAACCCTTTGGCTGCAGCTTTCTTCCTCACTTCAGCAGCAGCTCGGGCAGCACGCTCGTCAATACCCCTTCCTCGTGAAAAAGTTTCACCAATCAAAGCAGCATTCAGGGACCTATTCGCAGATGACCCGAGGATAGCAGGTCCACCGGCTGCTGCTTGAAATGCTTGCACGAGATCCGGATGAGCCTGGGTTCACATATTATATTAGAAGAGGAACATGTAATGAAAAAGAAGGGCCGCTGATGAGCCCTGGATATTTGATCATAATGTATAATAAGACTTTATTGTGGCACACAAAGGAAAAGAAACCTAAACGGAGTTGAACTGAAGCAAAAAAAAGCAGGGCAATATAGAATGAAGACGCAGTATAGTATTCGTTCCCTGTTGATGACAAGAAAAACGACTATAGATACCCAAGTTCAAAATGTATTATCTCATGTTGTAAACCCATGAAATTCATGACATTAAAAAAAACAGCTAAAACAAATCTTTAATTTTAGACAGCTGTCCAAGGCATTGAGGTTGTTTGGCAAAATGAAATTACGCCTAGAAGGTGTTCTTTCACTGTTTAAGAAAGTGTCAGCAAACGAACATTTCCAAGATACCTTTATGATATCAATAGCCTTTTGAGCAGAAGTAGCATTGATCGCCTGACCTTTTTGTTTCTGGGCATTCAGCTTCACAGCAAAAAAAGACACAATCAGCTTGCTCATAAATGGCTTACATAGAAATCAAACTCCAGCATAACATGAGATAAAGACATTTAACTGCTTATAACCAAATGCATCACAGAGGCACAAAAATAAAGCTTCCGTAAGGATCAAAAAGAATTTGACAGATATGCATTCAAATATAATACGTTTGTTCTCTTACTGCACCTGAAGATCACGCATTTTAAATGTATTTATCCATGTTTGTGAATCACGTGTCCTAGAATCATCCTCTCCAAGTTGTTTAACAAGTATGTCATACGTTTTCTTCTCATGCTGTCACAAAAATATAAATAAAAAAACACTTTTATCATAAAGAATGAAAAGAGATTAGAATTTACCAAGTGACAAACACTTACCTGGATTGAGAGCTTGTAAGCACCCATACAGTTGAAAGCGATTGCTAGAGCATGATAGCAAACTGCAGTTTGAATATGCTCCTTTCCAAGAAGGAACTCATTTTTCTTCAAAGCTTCTTGTAGATAACGCAGAGCAATGTTCATTTTTCCAATGTCTTGGTACATCATTGCTACATTAATAAATGTTGCAGCCACATCGGGATGATCAGGGCCACAGGATAAACCAAGAAGGAGCAATGTTCGAGACATATGTTGAAGTGCCAATTCGGTTTGATTAAGACCATGATAGAAAAGTGCCATATTACCATAGCTGCATGAAATTATGAAAAGGCCAGTGAAACTTTTTTTTTTATAACAACAGATATGAAAATGTGATGTAGAAATAGCAGTTTATGCCTGTGTGCTGTATCTGGATGGTCCAATCCAAGACATCGCTCATTTATGATCAGTTCCTTGTGCTGTTGCATAATAGCTCCTGCCATGTCACCAGCATGGTACAGAACCATTGCAAGGTACCTAAAGGAAGCACAAAATCAATGTTATAAGATTGCAATACAAGCAAGACATAGGAGTAAATTAGAAGCTTCATAGTGGACAGCTTCCAACGTGGTTGATTTGAAACATGCACTGCATGAAGACAAAAAGGAAGAGCACATAATTACATATACTGGTCGAATGAAGTAACTCCTTGGTTTTTGAGAGGAAAGATTCAAAGTTCATTGTTCATTAATGAATCTCATGTTCCATAAGGGCTAACTACCTTTTGCATCATACCCGCATGCCCAAGGGCTGAGGCCAATTTGGTGTTTTTCTTAAAAAAAAAGAAAATATTTTTATTTCAATATCAAATCGTCAGAATACACACCTGGTTCTACGATACTGAAATAAACAACAGAAAAAAAAAAAGGAAAATATAGTGGCAAGTTTTTGGCCAAATGCCATTACTGACAACCATCAAAAGAAGGAAAACTATGATAAGATTCTACAACACTGCAACACTTTATTCCTATTTATGGAATACTAAATTAGGATCCACGTGCCTGACCCCTTTCTTAGATTTCATGGAAGAAGATGGCTTAGCTATGTGAACATATTCAGAAGATGATTGTTTAAGTACCAAAAGAAACAGCATATATAAAGGCAGAGAAGTACCACAATAATCAAAGCAACTTTTAGGGCATGAATCTTACTTGCAACAGTTGGCAACCTCCTGATGCATAGGCCCGGTAACCTAAATAGCCTCCAATCAATTATTATCCTACTCCAACAAATAGCTATCCAAGATACTGTAAAATAGGAAATACATACTTGTTGAAGGATAGAGAATGCTTCAGAAAATAATGTATATGCCTCATTCAGCATTCCCTATCAACCAATAAATGCCAGATGTCATGTGATTTTTAATTATATGCAATTGTATTTAGTTTTTAATCAAATGTAACTTTCATTATACATACTTCAGCCAGTTTTGTCTTCCCTGTTTCTACAAGGTCCTTGGCTTCTTTACATATAGGAACTGAATGCTTTACTACTGGATGCAGATCTAAAATATCAGCTGTTTGAAATGGGAATGAACTTTCCAAGTCATATCTTCGAGCAGAAACAACTAACCCCACCTGCCATCATATATCATATATAGCTTTAGAAGATGATGTTCTAGAGCAAAACAGCGTCAGTCTTCTCCCCCTTGGTTGGATAAAGGGGAAAAAATTACCTTTTGACAAAGATTACGGACAGTGGAAATCTGCTTAATTTGCTTTCTCACATGTTCTGGCAGCACAAACTACATCAAGCAAAGCAACTGCATAAAGATGGGCAGGTAGCACACAACAGAGAATTTTATCGGTAAAGCATACCTCATACTTATATTTAGCAAATGCTAGAATGTCATCCCAAAGATTTTGAGAGCAAAAATCCATATATGATGCTATTTGGGTTTTCAACAAAGATGACCACTGATTTGCCTTCGTTGAAGATTTGCCCGATTTACCAGAAAATTGATGGCTGGTTTGATCCTGAGTACACAACCAAGTTCAATCACAATAACTATTATACACATAACTTATTCACAATCCGCTGTTTTATTTGCATATAATGGGGATTATTCCATTGTATATGCCAAGGTGGATGTCGCCCAATGAAAAAGCAAGGCCAATTGTCTAGATAATAACTTTTCACCCATGCTTAGACCACCAGATCTATAAAGAACAAAATATTGAACAGACCTTTTTTTGATTTCTCACAAGAGCATTTGTTGTACTGTTTTTTGTAGTAACGGGCACATCTCCAATAAAACAATTAAAAAAATGAGCCACGGCAGGTCCAAGCTCATGATCTTGTGAATCCCGCAACCATTCCTACATGATTAGAATGACAGCCATTTTCAAACTATTTTACCAATAATTGTGGCACCTGTCATATTAAGCAAATTGATTGAGACCATCTAATGCACAACAAGTTTAACCAAGCACAATAGATCACCTTAAGAATGTGCTTTGCAGACCTGACAACGATTTCAGAGACACAGAGGTGCCACAGATGAGGTAAACCCTTGGCCATTTCAGCAATCTGAAGTTTTTTTATAAAAAAAGCATCAGAAGCTACCCATATGGTTAATATATAAACACTTTGGCAGTTAGACTTGATATTACACCTTATAATAAGCATAAAATAGATGTATTTTTTAAGTTCTCAATTGTGCTGAGTATGTATAAAAATCATAGCAAGGATTTTTTGTATATCCTCGTGGTAGATATATCCAGATGACCACATATTCCTGTTTACATCTATTTCCTACCATCATCAAACGACGATATGGACACAAGCAACTTACTTTTCCAATATAACGAACATTAATTCCGTGAGCATGAAGGGCTTCCGTCAATGTTTGACCATCCATTGGAGATGCCTCAAGAGAAAAAAGATCTTGAACAAATTTGGGAAGGACAATATCTGAAAGATACCTGCTAGCCTTCATAACTTCTGCTTCATCTGCAGCTATCTCCTACAAAGAGTAAAAAAACTCACTACTAAGAGGCAAGCTATTTAGAAAAAAAAACAATGAGGACATAACAGTCACCTCCTGACTACCAGCAAGTTTGTACTCTGTAAATACGTTAGGATTCAGCAGAATTTCTTCATGTGGAATACTGCTGTTAACAGAAGCAGAACTACATTCCTTGGAAAGGTTATGATGTAAAACCGGTTCTGCAGACTATAAAAAACATAAAACAAGATTCTTATGTCATGTCTATACATATAAGCATCACATCATAGATGCACTCAGAGCAACAATCACAATGAGCTAACATTTTTTTACAAGACTCCATGCATCGAATCATTTGAGATTGTTATTTATAGTTGCTCGGAAAGAGAATTGACTTCTTCGATGAAAATTTATTTGTAAGATTTTTCCATGCATCAATTCATTTAAGATTGCAACTTATCTTCTACCGCTCTCATCCTTTCTTTCTAGTTGATGGGCAAGAGAACTGCTTTATTCAATGAAAGTGATCGACAAAATCATGAAGACCATACAGTTCCTATCCCATCTTGCTTTGTGCTCAAGGGTATACAATGCAAAAACAGTTTCATGCCACTAGTTTACGTCAAAGAAGACCTTGAGAAGGATTATCTTCACAGAAGCTTCCATCTCACTATCTCAGTAAGATGAGAACAAAAAAAGTTGGTTTGAGTACTTTTCACGTTAATATACAAACAAACAATTAATCTTTTTTTTTCTTGAGTATTATTCACGTTCCTATTCACACTAACCTTGCAAAATGATTGTCTTCTAAATTATATTACATTCACCTTTACGTTTGCTCAATTACAGCAAATCTTTTCTGGACAAATGATTTCCATTTTTCAAAAACATTGTAATAATTGTTCACAAAGGATTATTTACGTAACTAAAACTGCTAACTTTGCTTAGACTAAGAGTTGGTAAACAAGGGAATATTATAGCACGACTTTAAACCTTGCCAAATAGCATGGAACACATATTACCACAGAGTTTGAACAAACAACAGTCTCATTTGCTTCAACAGCAGCATTTATTGTTGAATCCTTTCCAACTGACAAGGATTTTGGCTCTTTTGACTGTACATTGTCAAAATATAAATTTATTACTCAAAATACCAACAAAATAATACTTAGGGATTTGAAGAAAGCAGACCTGACAAAAAGCTCCAATAAGTTCTGGCCTGAGAACACAAAAACGACAACCAGGACCTATGTAGTTGGCATCTCTAGGGGTTACTCTCATCAAGTCTAAAAGATAATGCCTGTTCAATGGTAACAAGTACCACACTTGAGACATTGTGCAAAAACAAGGACAACATAAATGAAACAAAACAATGGAACTGTACACACAAATAACTTTTAGCCTTTATCGTAGTAATTACCTCTCATCACTTCCAACAATACCCTTGCACTCAACAGGTGCAGCTAATCTTATAACGTTCTCATTTCCATCAATAACTGTGTGCTCCTTCAGGTGAAGACGCTTTGCAGCCTCCACAACCTGTTAGGAAGCACATTTTTTTATAAAGGTCACGCAGTAAATAATTAAATTTGTTATAGAAATGATTAGTTGGAAAAAAAAAATCTTGTGCTAGAAAAAAAAAATCACCAAACCTTCGCATGAAATGCCTCATTCCAACAAATTTTCTTCCCACTATCAACAGAACCATATAAAAGAGAGTCCGATTTATCTCCTTGAAGAATACCGGGAATAATACTCTGCCAAAGAGAATGAGGTAGAAGATAATAAATACATTGATTGCTCACAGAAAAAGAATAAAAATTTATGTGGTTACATACCTGTGCAACCACTCTATGGCCTCGATAATCTATTATTGTCATAGCAAGATTATAGAGGCCGGGCACATCAGCTTCCTGATATAATTTTGTTCCTTTTAAATCATTGTTTGCAGATGCATATGTTGCCTGCTCACCGTCAGCCAGTTGAGTCTCTGAAGACATATCAACTGGCACATCCAAAACCGTAGAGCAGTTCATAAGGTCTTGTTTAGAGCTACTATCAGCTCCACTAATGGTATTCATGTCAAGTGATATATGCAGTGACCTAGTACCTTCCTGAAAATTCAGGTCTGGTTGGATTTTGCCCTTAACATCCACTAAGTTACTTTTCGTCATCTGGCGGAGATCAGCGTCCACAGCAAAGCTAAAAAATATGTTGTTGTGGACATACCTACAAGCAACAGATAATATCCGCTGTTTAGATTTTTGAAGGGGATTTGTTAGAGTTAAAATATTCTGCTGCTTGAATAGCAGCATGAATAACAGCATAATGCTTGATTCCGAAGTACATAGATCAGGGAAAGAGCTAATAAAACAACAGGCATATCAGCTCTAGATGGGGCAAACTTGTAAACACCAGGTCTATCATACAGCTATGCTACAACCAGCAATACTGAATGATGCATTACGCTCATTGCTATAATTAACAACCATTCAGAAATTAGGAAATAATTGAACTCAGGCAAAATATATGCTACAGGAGAATAGATTGTTCTAAACCAATAAGAACAAGAGAAGACTCACAGTAGTAAAGAAATAGGTACATAAGATGACTGACCAATGATGCAATGCCCAATCCCATGCATGTGGTTTATAATTCATACTCACATGTGAAAACACTCGGGATCAGTTGGATTAATAGGGGGTATACATCTGTTTATAACTCCAATAGCACCGCTAACAGCTGCATCCACAAAGTCACATGTCACTTTGTAGAGAGCTCTATCTCGCAAGATCCTGCAACAAAAAAAAAATAGCCAAATATTGCATACTTTTTGACAACTAGTAAACACTAGTTCAAACAAACAAATTAACATTGGCCCAAGAAAAAAGAAAACAACAAAATACACCTTTCTTGTGGGGTCTTATAAGGAAACTCTCGACAAGATTGCAATTCTTCATTCCAATCCCTCTGCATACCAATAAGCTCGCTTCCGAAAGACAGAACAAGAGCATCTTCTGCTCTTGATGCATCCGATACATGATCTGCAAAGGAGACTTTACTGTTAATCATGAGAAATAAAAACAATTTATTGTTTAAGGACACTAACATACACCTCAAACATACTAAGGAAAAAGATTCAGGAGAGACACATGAAAGGAAACTTATTGATCATGTAGTAACTTATTTTTTTCCTAAAAGTTTGTCCAAACAACAAAGTAACTTTTGTGCATCCACATAATACAAAGATAACGTTGCCAGTAACTGTAATTATATTCTTATGGAAAAACAGTTAAAAGCCACTGGCCTGTCAATAAGTAGCACTACAGTGCAAAAATGAAAGAGTGCCTTAAACTTCCTCATACAAGGTGATAGGGAGAACGACAACAGTGAACATACTCACCAGGGGTTGGATATGCTCCCAGCCATGAATTTGCTGGCAAAGGAGTTTGAACATTCTCAAAAGGATGTGCTGAGGCCTTCCGTTCAAGAATCTCATGAAAACCTTTGAAATAAATAAGTATTCTGAGAAGTTACTCAGCATAAAATACTGCATATATAAATTGACAAACGTCATTCTACCTTTTTTAAATTTAGGACTAATTTTTTGCAGAAGTCCAATTAATGTTGTTGCCTCATAAGCAGGCTTAGCCAGCTTGCAGTCGAAAACACTCGGTGTGCTTGCATTCACATAGAAATTCCTAGTTGACCCCGTGATGCAATACTTATGCCCTTCCAATGTTATCACATCCAAATAAATGAGATCTCCGACAAGCCTATCAAGACAGAAATAGCAAGTGTTAATAAATTCAATCAAACAAAGAACTTAAGACTTTAGAACTACATATCTTACCTCCTATAGCTTGGAGGAGGATTAAAAGAAGAAAAAATGACACTCTCCACACATTTTGGCTCCTTTGACAATGAAGGTGAAAGAAGACAACCAAGAGAACCAGATATATCCTCCATGAAGCCCAGTCCGTCAAGCTCCAAAGCATCATTTTTTGCAGCATCTATACAAGAGAACAAGAAAATCAGAGGAATTATGTTAAAGGGCAGGGAATCAAGTATTTTAGCATGTAAGTAGGATCCATCAAATAACAATTTAGGCCTACTCATTAATGCAGGGTTATGATAAAAAGCAATGAAAATGCACAAGAAACCTGCAAGCTTTCTTTGTTTTGCCTCATGTTGCAAACCAAGGAATGTTGAAAGAGACGAATGGAGAATGGACATAGAGAGCAATTCTTTGGCTCGACGAACATGAGACCTTATTGATCTATAGTTGTATAACGCTGAAAAAAGAATGTAACCCTTATCTCAATCAGAAAAGGTTTAAGATATATTTTAAACAACAAATATCCATACACAAGTAACTTGACAGATAAAATACCATGACAAAAGCGTTTTCTTCTTTGAAATAAATACAACATTAATATACCTGCAACCATCTCCAAAGAGCAACCACCGCTGGTAATATCTGCCACTTCAGAAATTTCATTATAATCCTCCATTTGGTGCACAGAACCATCTTTTGCATGCAAAAGAAGATCATAACTGGTATAGAAACACGTTTCAGCGGCATCAAGAAGGAACTGCTTCAAATCCAGGACGGAGTCTGCTGGGTTTAACTGCATGAAAGGTTTTACAACAGTAACATATTTAAAGAAGTTATAATTAAAAAAATTGAAATGTTTCATGAATCAGAGTTCCTCAAGATCTGTCATTATGGGTGTCATTACCTACCGCTCATCAGAATCATCTGAGTTTATACTATATAGAAGTATCTTGGAAGGACAGTGATGTCAAGATATATAAAATTCTCTCTTAGTGTATAGCTCATTTTGCTAAGAAGAATAAAGAAGATCACAGAGACTCAATTTTGTTTATTGTCTCAACTCTTAAATTTAATTTTAGATTTAAAACAAAAATGACCTAATAGGATCAATAGTTGCCTTAAAGCCATCAGAACCCTCACACTTCAAGTATTTCACTTGCGTTTGGCAAAGTCTAAAGACTAAGTGATATTCCCACTACAAAGAAAACCGCAATCAATTCATAAACATGTGCCAGCTTGAAGGTCCCAGACAACAAGCATACAATGTAGAACCTCAATAAGATAGCCAAATTGATAATAACTTTCCATACATATTACACTCTCATTATCAACAGCAGTTTTTGCAGACAATAAATGCATTTCTTAATACTAGCTGAAATGTCTAACCTGCAACTCAAGTTTTTCCCCGGACTGTGTTTTGACAGGAACTGTGTAAAGACGATCACCTGTCACTGACATGTAAAGAAGCAATCAAATTGGCGAAAATATATTGCAATTCAGAACAACAGTGGCAGCAGATTTGAAAGAGCTTCTGCTATGATAGTCTCAATCCATTAAAAAATAGGTGCTCTCACAGTAAAGTTGCCCCTTAGTTTAACATGTGATGCTTTCAGTTAATAAATTTTAATTTATTAGTGAAAAAGGCCTTGACAGAATAAGTCTCCTTATGGTAGTTCTGATCACGTGATGAACTTTTTCTCGTGCACAGGGCAAACATGTTCAACCTATGTTTTTAAACTACCAACATAGAAAAGTGTGTCTTTTGGAAGGAGAGGAAAGTGTGAATGAGCTCATAAGAAAACAGTGTTAGTATGTCCTTAAAAGACCTGAAACTCTGGATGTGTTTTATATATAGCAAAACATAAAATATTAACAAAATCAAAATCAAAATCATTATAAAAAAATAGCATCTCTCCTAATAGCATAACAAAAAAATATATAACACTCTTACTGTACTAGTAAGATTCATTATTCATCCATCCCAAGTAAATGAGAATCTAAAAATGAATGTGAACTTCAGTGTCACCATACGAAGTATGAGAATGCCGAACGACATTCTTTCAAAAAAAAATTCTGGAAAACAAAAAAGGCACTAAACTTCATTATTTAAGAACTAGAACAATAAAAAATACACATTGTATGTGAAATTACAGAGATGAAAGAATGGTAGACTACAGATGAACACATGTATGTGATCAAAGATCGCTCCAGTTGATCTAATTATTAAAAAATAGCATAACATTGAAATAATCTGGTTGGGATATGCTGGGATACATTCCATTTAGCGAATATTAATATTTAGTTGGGTCTATTATTGTTTAGTCGGTCAATATAACTTCAAAGTGAGTTTACAATCCAATTAACAGACCAAACAACAATAGACCCAACCAAATATTAATATTCACTAAATGGAATGTATCCCAACAGGAAAAGTATAAGAGGCTAGAAAGGCAGGGGAGGAGTACCTTCAATGTGCTTGGATGGATCGTTTGACGCCGCAGTAGGAGCATCTGACTTGGAATCGGAAACATCATCTAGACTAACAGATTTATCCCCACGAGTGGAGGCCACAGTGCCATTCTCACCCAAATCAGTAAGAGGAGTAGTCGCTGCAGTTGCAGCTTTAGAAGAAGCATCGAAGTCAGAAGCTACTTGAGGTGAGGGAAGGGCCCTAACATGAGAACTTATGGCCGCGGAACCTTTTCCTCTGTTCCTGGACTTGTTAGACTTTCCGGCCATAGCTGGCAGGCTCTTACTTTCTGTTTACCAAAATAAATAAGTAAATAAATGAAATGAAGATACGATGTAACTGCCGAGCTCTAGAACATGATGTTTCAAGACCGATTGGCAATTCAGATATATGTAGTATATTTTAATAGAATAATCATACACATCATTTGATTAAATCTAAGAATCCAAAATTGTACTAGAAAAATTGTCAAAATTTTTGAAAAACATGTGAAACAAAGTGAGATAAATTGGTGTCGTTGATGGAAGGAGAGGACAGGCAACATATTTACATATTTGAGTGAGAAAAAAACATAAGAAAAGAGAGCGAGAGAGAGTTGATGGCAAACAACGCGTGCCTTGAGGAAGAAGAGGAGAAGGAGGGCAACTGGGGATTGAAGGGGCAGCGTTTGGCGTAATAGCGGTGGTGAGAGGCGGTTGAGCAGCAGCAGCCGGCCTTAAACCCTACCTAGCGACCCATGGAACTCCTCCATTTCAATTATAATTATATATTATATATATTATGGAAAAATAGTAATACGTGACCTCTTACGTATTCTCTTGGGGTACTAAAGGAGGTTTAAGAATAATCAAAGATTGGAAATATGATATAAAGTTATTCAAGATTAAATGAAAAAAAAGTGTAATCTTTGTAACGAGGGAGGTTATTATTTTACTGGAATTTATAATTGGATAAATCGACCGATTCTACTCAAAATCGGCCAATAGGGGGAGGAGGGGCCAACGATGGGATAGGTCGGGACTCAGAGCATAGAGTACTCTAGAGTACCTGCCCTTAGGGGTGAGCTTAGATTTTTCAAGCAGCTATTTCATTCAAGTGCATAAGAGTTAGTCTAGCGAGATGATTTGAGCATGCAGGATCAGTCTAGGGAGATAATTTAAGCATACATGGTTAGTTTAATGAAACGTTTGAGTATCTATAGTTAGTGCAGACAAATGATTCTAGCATATATGGCATATTTTATCAGATGACTAGAGCACGTGTAGTATGTCTAGCGAGATTAGTGAGCTAGTGAGCTTTGTCGGCATTCAGAGATCTAGCTTTATTTTGGTACATTTGGACCGTGTGCAGCTAGTTTTGGAAGGAGAGCTACCACTATATCAGTAGGATGACATCTTCAATAAAGTCCTCCGATCGCAGTTGATATAAGAAATTTCGAGGACTGAATTTTTATAAGGAGGAGAGGTTGTAAAACCTTAGTTTTTGCTTAGGGTTTACCCGATTTTTGTTTTATCTAGAGTCGATTTGAGGGAAATTGATCCAAAATAATTTAAAAAATATGAGTATGAGGCTCAGATAACTATATGAGTATGTTGTAGAGGCTGAGTATGCCTGATATGCCGATGATAAGATCATGAGTTATCATTATATATTGAGGTATATAAATTTGTTTGTATATGTTAAATAGGATTTTAGGCCTAAATTTAGGCATTTATAGCATTTAGTATCCGTTAGAATTTTTTTTTGGTATCTCATTGCATGCATCACACGAATTTTGGACCATCAGATTGTGCCTATGTAGGCCCAGCTTGATTGAGTTCAGGATTTGAGGCTAAGTTAGCCTTCTTCCCTCAATTCCCGCCTATAGAGTCAATTTCAAGACTCAACTCAATTTCGATATTTGACAGTTTCGATCCGAGCTTTTCGTCCATATGTATAGTATATATATATCCATAGGTAGGCCCCACTAGGCCACGAATTGTCGAGCGCCCAAATCGTGACATATGGCAAGATCCGAGTTGTACACTCAACCCTAGCTTTCCATATAGATTTGGGGGTTTTCTCCCATTTTTACTATTTTTTGAATTTATCGCCTTATCGCCTCCACAATTTTGGCTCGCCGTCGATGAGATCTGAGTGCTTCTTTGGCCAGCCATTCAGTACGGCCGTCATCGCCTCGCCACCGACTTTCCATTCGTACCAATCATGAC
This sequence comes from Piper longum, assembly GCA_032619315.1. NCBI lineage: Eukaryota > Viridiplantae > Streptophyta > Magnoliopsida > Piperales > Piperaceae > Piper > Piper longum. Next base: position 19,793 of record JAVDBV010059721.1, read on the forward strand.
CACCTTCGCTACCGCAATCGTCGCCGGCGACGATGTATTTGGGGTAAGTTTTCGCCACCGCCACCATCTGTTCAAGCTATTTTCCGGCGGCAGTGAGTGTCATCTGGCCGATCCGACCACCCACTCAGCTTCCCCTCACTTAGATCTACATTTTGAGACAACCCACGACGACCACCATGGTAGCGATCGCCGCTCCTGATGACGATACACCCCTTTCCCGTCCGTTTTTCGGCCAGCTGATTGCCAGACTCCGCCGATCGTCACCACCGGTAGCTCCGTCATCCTCCCCTCTATCGATCCCAACCGGCGGTGACACCAGCTGCACCGCCATTGGCATTTTTTGGCGATGGGAACAAGCGGCCTCTGCCTGACCCGTTTGCCCGATTCGCCATTCAAGCACCCGCAATCGTGTCTGCCTGCCCATGACTACCCCCGCGTGCCCGTATTTGCATCCTCTTTATCGAGTATTGTCCACCTGTTCGCATCTGTGGTCATGCTCGAGCTTATGTCCGCATCAGATACGTAACCATCACTATTTATTGACTCGACTGAGTCGACTCGGCTTGACTCGCTCGACTCGCATGGGTTGACTCGATTCGCCATTTGAGGCCGATTTTGGCCATTTTTTGTTCGTTTTTTGTAATTCGAGACCTCTTACATTAGTTTAAATGTATATTCACATTGTTTAACATGTTTGGATATTATGAGTATTTTTTATTTATTTATTTATTTGTTAATGATTATTAATTTCTTATTATTTATATATTTGTTGATTATGATGGTTGATTATGTGACAAATTGTTTTCTTGATAATGTATTTATTCATAAATATTATTTTTGTTCATGTTTATCTTATATTTATTTAATTAATTGATTATTATTTTTTTAATTAATTGATTATTAATTATTAATTGATGAGATCTCTTGTTGTTTTTTGAACTTTAGTTCTAAAAATTTATTATATCAGCCTTATCTTTAAGCCTATTATATAAGTACTTACAATTTTACATATTTCACGAATAAGAGAATGAGTGGTATGGAAATATGTATGGACTACACTAGTACTCCTTCACTATGAGGTAGCGTGGTGTATGATAGTACTACGTAATACAACGCATTTCCGAAATATGTGGCACTAATTTAACTGTTCCTTTTATCACTCGAGTACAGTGGCAGGTGATATAAAAGGTGTGAGGGCGTAAGCACTCTATGTATATATGAATATGATGATGAGTGGTGCATGCGAGCTGACAATTACTTAAGTATGTTTGCTTACCACCCAGTGTGAGGTATTCTTGAAGTTTCATAAGTTTTCATAGGTAATAGAAAACCCATTTACTAGTTTATATTAGTTATTTTTCGGACCAGTAGTATTCGTACTTGACGATTTTCATATAATATATATATATGTCTTGCAAATCCTGCATTGACTTCGAGAGAATGATTGATAAATGCTACCCACACTTTAGCTTAGCGCATTTATTTCTTTTATGAATTTTACTTATATTCGTTGTGTTTTGACGTCTATATAATATTGTCTTCCATTCTCATGACACCAAGAAGGTTATTTCGATCTAGTTGATCGATCGAGTTATATCGACCGACAGCTTTAACCATGACTTGACTCAATCATAGTATTTTTTATCTGATTCTTAGGTGAATCGAAATCGGGGTGCTACAATATCACTAACTGTTTTAATAATTTTAAGCCATGTAAACTTAGTACCCAGAATCTACTTGCTACAACAAATCTAAACTAGTAACTTGTTTCAATGAAAATAACACGTAAATTGTTTTAAATATTTATGTCAAACTCCAAAATCCATGCTTCCAGATAAGGAATTTTGATCAAATAAAAAAAACGTAATTTGATCAATACCATGCATAAATATGAACGAGATTCGTAAAAATTCAAACCTTTAGGGCAACCGGGAAGACCATGATGTAATTGAGCGAACCACTCTTCAATAATACCCATTTCACTATTTGAAAAAAAACATTTCGCATATTCATAACCAAAAAAAAGTTGAACATTAGGCTAATATCAGTAATCAGTTGTCTCTAATCTCTATATAGATCCACCTTGTTGCATAAAAAGAAATGACTCAACAACTATATTTTCTATAATTGTTTACGAAAATTTCACACAACTTTCTCTTATAAGGTACCTCTACACCAATAAACTCGTCTCGCTTCCGTTTTAGACTATTTAATATTGTATGGACTGCTTTATATGCATTGAATTGCAAGTTCTCAATAGCATCAAGCCCATAATCATCATACATTCTTTTGATACATCTTAAACTTAAATTTGTAAGGAAAAAGATGAAAAATATGTATTAAAAACAATGAAGAGATTACCACTTTTGAACTCTTAAGTTATGAAAAAAAGGCACAAACCACTAAAATAATCTTTAAGAGGGATTTGATAAATATTTTCGCTGGAATTTGGCAAGTCTTCATATACATTTTCCATCGGGGCAATAGTAGTCTTCACTACCTGAAAAAACACATCCACTTCGAGTTTTGGTAATTCAAAAATTTTCCAAAGCACTTAAGAGAAGTTAACATTTATATTTTCAAAAACTTTAACACCATCAAGATGGATTTTAAATATAAAATTGCATTGGCAAACATCTCACTCCACACAAAGATAGATAACCTTTTAACGATGGCAACACCAAATTGCAGGATTTTATAGATTGAACTACACAAAAACATAAGTTTCCCAACCTAAGTTCAATTCAAACATTCAAGAGAAAATAAACGACCTTTGATTGAAATACTGAAAAGCAGAATTTTACAGATTGAACTAAACAAAAACGTAAGCGTCTTAATCCAAGTTCAATACAAACAAAGGTAAGTAACCTTTTTTAACAACTGCAACACCAAGTAGGATTTCTTAATCTAACTTCAATTCATACAAATATAAATAAATAACCAACAAGCAAGATCTAACTACACCGAAAAAAAAACATAACTTTTAATCACCCAACTTCAATTCATACACAAAGTTGAATGCCCATAACCTATTTAACAAGGAGTGTTCTGAAGATAGAGCTAAAACAAGATTCTAATATCCAAAAAAGAAAAAAAAAAAAGAGATTCAACCCACCCTGAAAGATTATTACCTCTTGAGTTTGTAACTCCGCATGTTGTTCAGGAACCGCATGTACTTCACCCCATTGTCCCGAAGCACAGAGCGGACTTCATGCACGAAGTCTTTAGCGTTGTTACGCCCTGTCCGTACTTTGCCTCCCTTCTTCCACGACCGCTTCGACTTGCACACAATCAACGCAAGACAAAGACATCAACAAAGCGCAAGAAGAACACAATCTACACAAAACTGAGAAGGGCAAACTCACTGGTCTTTGTGGGAGGAGAGGTGAAGTTTCTTTGACTGCAGTGGCGGCGGAGGTTGGTCGGGGCTCTCCATCGTTGCCGTCGGGAATAGAGACGGCTCAAGAAAGAAGAGGTGTGCCGGTCTTCTATAAGCAAAAGCACAGCCAACACAACTGTATTACCGAACAGATTGCCTGTGCTTTATATATACATATACACACACTTCCGTTACTTCCTTCTCTTATCATCTCATATCCTATACTGCTGCTAAGTATACACTCGCCCGCTCAGTCATCTCATATCCTATACTGCTGCTAAGTAGTATATGCGTCCTTGATTTTGCCATGTCTTAGTCCTCTATCGACACGCCCATTGTCACCCCCTACCCCCCCTTCTTTTTTTTCATTTTTTAATTTCCAATTGCAAGTGCTGCCAAAAATAATAATGCAAAAAACAATACAAAGTACCTCTTTTTTCTTCTTCTTCTTCTCTTGTTTTCATTTCACCTCATTCCTCGTTCAAAATATAAAATTATTATTATTATTATTATTATTATTATTATTATTATTATTATTATTATTATTATTATTATGCTGCTGAAATCGAAGATCAAATGGTTTGCTCTCGTCTGAATCTTCCTCTCGTCCTTCTCCGTGCTCGTCCACTTTTTCCTCGCCCGACACTGCTCCTCCACTACCAATCCTTCGTCTCCTTCAACCATCACTTCTCCCTCCCCACCGCTACTCCTAATCAACAGGTAATAAAACCTTAACATATTCTTCTTCTTCTTGTTATTTTTTTTAATATAAACAAATTAAACTAAAAAATAAAAATACTATCAGATCGAGGCCTGTTTAATGCTACTGGGAACTAACTAGATCTTCCTTCGCTCCGTTGTTGTAGAGTGCCAGGTACAGCAAGCTGTGGGGAACTGTCAAGTTTTTGTACTCTTTGCAGCCATTTTGCAAATCCCAGAAGCGGCTACCCTCTTCCTGGTACTTCCCCTCTCATTACTCCTCCCCCAACTCACACTGTTATGTACTCTTTTAACTCCATTTCGTCTTTTTTTTTCTTCCTCATCCACTCTAATAATTATTTTTCGCATCTAGTCTACAATGTTCATTTGGTAGTGTGCATGCCTTCATTGACCATGACCATTACTCTCTTATTAAATGATCTTATCTTAATTCCTCTGCATTAATTATTACAAATTCTACAATTCGAAATTATGCTGTTCCTGAATTCCATTACGTTCCTCGTAGAGGCACATTAACGAAGGATTTTTGCTACCATGCCTCGTTTACCATTTGCAGCAGAGTTAATTTGATGATTACGAGTTCCTATGCTCTCACTAGTCACTATCCTATGATTTCTGATTCTAGTTGATAATTTAGTGTTTGTAATTTTTTCTGTTGTTGCTGGCATTCGAAGATGATTCTGATAAAATTCACATGAAATTGTTCATCTAAGTAGATGTCTTCCCGTTTTTCTTCTATTGTCTGCAATTAAATAAGCATTTAATGGCTTTGTATGTGGTTTGATTCCATTTTTTACACGTTGTCTCTGATTATGTCAACTGTCCTACTCTTTGTGAAATTTGCTAAATTATGCGGAAAGACAAGTTATACCTAGAGAGAGCTGTATAAACATAAAAGAGAAAGCTTTTTCCATTGCTGACTAAGTTTGATTTCGCAGTTTCAAAGGATCAAAGTAATGGTTTTATTAATGTAAAGATCTATGGTGGCTTTGAAAGAATTAGAACCTCGGTTTGGTACTTGCTACACAGGATATTCATTAGGTCCCACAATTACACTGGTTACTCATAGTGTTCGTGGTTTTATTGATCTGTGACATTTGTTTCTGTAGCCAGGCTTTTGAATGCCATTCTTGTCATTCCAGAAATTCAAGAAAGTACACGTGCAAAGGAAATCAGGTTTCTCATTGTTTTATTTGTTATGATCTTTTGACAGAAAAGAGTGATGTTGCTCTAAATGATTTTGATCTTTTTGCAGCTACAAATTTAAGAGCTTTCTTATCTTTACAACGAGGATCAGTCATAGCAGGGCTTATCAATGACATAAATGTTGTGAAGAGTTTGCCAAATGACTTGCAAGAGTTGCGGAAAAAGAAAAAGTTCCCTACCTTCTCTCCCAAGCCCTTCACTTCGCCTGATTACTATGTGAAAGAAATTTTGCGAAAACTAAAAAGATTCAAGGTTGTTGGGCTTATAATTGCAGATGGTGGATGTCTTCAGGTTGTTAGTAATGATTTTGGCATTCTTATGAAGATGCGAATATTTGCTGCTTGAGAGTTCTTAGCAAAGTTAGATGGCGTTTTGTGCTGAGGGCTTATTTGCTAATTGATGCAATCTGCAATCAGTTTAGGGGTTTGGATCTGAACTTCAACGACGAAGTTGAGATTTCCAACAGGGGTTCTCTTAACTTCAAAGACGAAGTAATGGAGAAGAAATAAAACTGTAAGTTAAAATTAAAACAGGAACTTTATTTACTGAAAATTCAATCTGTCTAATACCTATATCTTCTATAATGTTACATATTTATAATAGAACTTCCTACTACTACTAGAATAACAAATAACTAAACAAATACTCTAAGAATTATGCCTAATTCATAACTTCTACCAAATATAGGCAGTGCTAATAAGGAAATATCGAATAAGTCTTCACCTACTAATGTTCAAAATAGGAAAGAGCTAAATTAGGAAAGTGGTTGAACGCTCTTCTTTCTCCTTATCTCATAGAACTTGAATGTCTTTGGGTGTTCAATCTTCTTGAGGAAATCTTCTTCTAACTCCTCTACATTGATCTAGACATGAGAAGGAGCAGGCTTAGGGCTGACGTCATCACTAAGTTTGGCACCCTAGAAAAAACTTGACCGCTGTTGATAATGTTTGCAAGGGCTTCCCCTGAGAGGAAAGAGAAAGCAAGGATTCATTCTCGTACATAGCATCTATTATGTTGAAGAAGAAAAAGTATTTGCCAAAAATTTATCAAGATAGATTGTTATGGTCCACAAGAACTGAAATAATGCTTTATTTTTTCTTTAGTTGTTCTCTACTAATATTATATCTTGTGAAAACACGTATCTCAAGGGTTACCTGGATATCTTTTGTTGGTCAAGAAACAATGCCAAATAAGAAAAAAAAAGTTTATTAATGGTCTTTGATGTAAACCAATTTCAGTAGTGAAATAAGTTGTCCTTTCATTAAATTTATTTTGGATCTCACTAAATAAGTAGGTTCAGTAAGTAGTTCATAAGTTCCAAATGCTTTTATGACAATTATATTTGTTTGTCATCATCTTGTATATGTATATATGCAAGGGTAATAAGTTTGGCACACATATTTGCTGTTAGTGTAAAACGTCAACTCACTTTACGGCATTTTATGGTGTAGATGAATTCTTTAGCCAAGAAGTGTGTGGAAACTTATTATATGATTTATGAAGTTAGATTGTCATGTCCTAGGCATTTGACGTAGTTAGAATGAGTAGCGTTGTGTGAATTATTTTTCTTGAAGAGAGCTCGAATACCAACAATGTGCACTGAGCTGTAAGTTTAAGTATGTGTTTAGTGGGAGGTTCGGGGCATCAATTGCTTTACTGCCGACAAAAGTTGACATACCTTTTACAAACTTCAATTGGGGCATACAAATCAACTGAATGCAGGTTGTATATAACATATTATTTGATGCCTGAAACTAACCTAACCCTTTTATTTTCAGTCATTTCTTCCCCCGAATATGGTTGAGTATCAGAGACTTAGATGTAGGGTTGCATTTCACGCACTTCAGTTTCGCTTTGAAATTCAAAATCTTGGCCACCAAATAGTGCAAAGGTATGGAAATGTACTTGTATTAAATTATTTGTTATTGATATGTGTTTCAAGACATCCATTGCAACAAATTAGTTATTGTGCAACATGATGAGCATGGTTCATTCCTTCAAAAGTGGTTGAAGATTGGCAAGCACCCCCCCCCACTTGCATGCCCTGGATCTTCACTAGTTGTCATCACCTGTTTAGGAAGGATCTGCAACTTATAAGCCCCATGACTAAAAAGTCTTTTTTAAGGCCCGTGTCTAATTAATCATAGAGCTGCGTGCAGATCATATTTACTGTCTATTTAAAACTTAATTAGTATGGTTTCCCTTGTACATGCACAGATTACTAGCTTGGAGCCAACCCTTTCTTGCATTCAATCCTGGACTTATTAGGGATATTCTTGCTTATCACGGCTGTGAAGAGCTTTTTCAGGTAATTAGTCCTTACTTCGTGTAACATGGGACTGATATAATATGTATCTATAAACTCAACAGACCAACTAGAATAAAGGACATTGTGGAATAAAAGACCGTTTGAAATGGTTTGATGGTTTGACTTTTATCACTACATACTGCTGACATGCATCTGCCGGAATCTTTTCGTGATGGAAACTGAAGGAAAAACCAATATCCCCTTTATCACCAGCATACTGGTGTCAAATCTGCAACCTGCTGGTGGCTTCAGGAATGGAAGGAGAGAATAAGAGAAAAATAGAAATTGGGGAGTTCATTTTCTGGAAAGATAGTTATTTTTTACCACAACTTCTGGATGAAAGAAGGTGAGATTGAGGTGGGAGAGATGTCAAGGAAGGCAGGAGAGTGACCAGAGGAGAAGCAGTGGGGCACAGATGGGCTTGAGCGGATGGGATGGGTGAGAGCCAGGAGAGGGAGAGAGCAACTGGAATCTTCTTCAGCTCTGGGTTGGGATGAAGCCAGGATTGTTGTGCTGCAGTGCTGCTAAAGATAGGGGGAAGAGGAGGGGATGGGACGGGAGAGGGGTGTAGGGAGGAGGGAGGAGCAAGAAGATGGGATTGAGTAGGCAGTTATATGGTGAGAGAGAGCAGGATTAGGTGGACCTGCCACAGTGAGAATCAGGTGGGTGGGTGGGTGAGTGGTACCTCTTCTCATTGGGAGAAGGGTTGAGGAACCTTCAAATTAATAATAAAACATTCAATGATAAGACATTTATCTTATAAATAACTAAAATAATTTATATATGGCTTCCAAAAGAAATCGTACTTATTTCAGCTGTTATTTGACATATATTTTGTTATACCTGCTATGTTTCTACCTCTTTATCACTTGGAAAACTACCTTATTTTCGTATATTATCACAATTGATTTTTTTATAATTTCATATACATAATTGATTTTACTACAATTTCATATGCATTTGATTTGTGTGAATTACTAAGTGTATTGTGTTAGTACGACTATATTCAAATTATGTACAAATTTATATGAAATTTGTGCTGAATGACATGTGAGTGGTGCAATGTGTTTTATTTTATTTGTTATTTTTTATTTTTTATTTTTTTGGGTGGTGGGGGGTAAGGCAATGTGATTGTGGTATATTTGTATTTTTTGAAAACTTTTCTCTTAAAGTGACTATTACCAAATTAACACTCGGCCTTGTATATAAAATGTTTTAATTATGTTGGAAAATTTTTAAATATCTCCAATATATCTCCAGCATATCTTCAATGTCCCTAGGAGTTTGATGTCTGACATGATGCCAATGTGTAATATTGCAAACCTTTTATTGAACTAGAAAACTCAGATTAAAGGAAACAAGAAGCTCCTAAAAGAATTCCAAGCTATATCAACTAAAGCAGCTTTCTTTTTTTTTTATATTCTTAACATAAAACTTATCAAGTATCACGTTGTATCCATCTGCAATACGTGATTGAAGTTTCCCTGTGGCCTTTTTTTTTTAATCTGCGATAGCTTTGTTTGATAGCCACAATATTATCTTAATATGAATTTTGTCAAGATTGATTTGCCGAGAAGAAGGTGTGGAGTGGGGAGGCAGCATGGCGTAGGCTTCTATTGACTGTGGATGCGGGCACGGATCTGGTTCGCACTTCTGTCCATCCAGTCAAGGGGGAAGTGTGTCCTTCCCACTGGTTCATTAATTATAAAGAGTTTGTCCGGATCCTCAGTGGGACATTGTGTATCAGTCCGTCTGGTTCAAGCTTTGGAGTTCATCCAGCTCATGGCATTAATATCTGCAAGTCTAGCCCAGAAAAGGGAGGACATTTGTCTTTCAGTCCTCCAAAATTCGTTCAACTAGAAAGATGGCAGACAGTGCTCTATCTGGTACAACAAACTCCAGCAATCTGTTCCCATTGTCCTATAACATTAGTTTGACTAATTGTCAATATTTGTTTTGTGCACCTATCCCCTGTGTTATTTATGAATTTTTAAATCTGATCTCTCTTAGATCTCTTCTCTTAGAGCATCCAAGACAGGCCCGAGAACCGAAAAGAAAACCTTGTATGTAGCTTACTTTGTATGCTGATGCAATTTTTATCCATAACTCAATTTGTTGTCGTTGTTGAAGTAAATATTTAATGATTTTATTTTTTAATAACTCAAATTTTTTGGACAAGTGATTAGACTATCTAAAATTTATAAAATCTATACCTTATTAAATTTTTATAGGGTGGATGGATGCCACATGAACCTCTTCCTACAGTATTTTGCTTAGAAAATTTGTTTTTTTTTTAAAAAAAATAGTGTAGCAGATCCTGGCTTTGGCAGATTGAGTTTTGCATACTATTTTGCTCCCCTTTTGAAAATTAAAGTCTTTTTTTATTGTTTATCTTTATTTTCCTCTTTGATAATGTGCTTTGTCATAGGATGTTGATACTGAGCTTATACAGCACAGAAGGGCACATATGATTAAACAAGGGATTATTCATGAAGAACTTGTGGTTAATTCTCAATTGCGAAGGAGGAATGGTTCATGCCCCATTATGCCTAAAGAGGTGAGATTGCTGCATTTGGCTCATGGAACATTCAAGAATGTCAAAGGAGGTTGCACATAATTCTTTTTGTTGGTGGTAAATTGTTATTTATTGTAATTGTTCTTCGCGTTTCAGTTTGGAAGGTGCTCTGCTAAAATATGAAACTGAAATTTGATTCTGAACACTTAAGGAATGATGGTTTTTGCTATTGATACCCATCCGTGTCAATGCCTGGTCATTACTCTTTAGTTACATGACTGACTTCTTTCTGGGTATCTGCTTAGAGTAATTTTACTAGTGCCGCCGATTTTTAATTGTTTTCATGTTGGAATGAAAATTACTGTCCAATGAAGCCTTCAAATAACTCATGGCTTTCAGCCGCCACAATGGATGTATTTGCACACATATATTCTCTCAAAGTAGTCTTCTGATTTTGCTGGTGTTCATGCAGGTTGGGCTTCTGCTTAGTGCTGTGGGTTATTCTCCTGATACAGTTATTTACATGGCTGGTGCGGAAACATTTGGGGGACAGCATGATCTGAACTCCCTGTGTTCACTGTTTTCAAATTTAGTTGATCGAACTTCTTGTGCAGCGAAAAGGAGTTAGCAAACTTAATTGGCCCTGAAATGCCCTTATCATCAGATACACAGTGGTCTTCACCTGCTAAAAGTGAGAAACAACTTGTGGATGACTGGAAGAAAGCTGGTCCACGGCCTTGACCTTTGCCCCCGCCACCTGCGACACCCATCATTTGGCACGAGAAGGAAGGTTGGTATGGTTGGGTTGCTGAATCTGATAATGAACCAAATCCTTCTCCTAGTGACTTGAGAATGAAGGTCCACAGGTTATTGTGGGATGCTGTTGACTATATTGTATCTGTAGAAGCGGATGCTTACTTCCCTGGTTTTGACAATGATGGAAGTGGGTGGCCGGATTTCTCTAGTTTAGTCATGGGGCATAGGCTATATCAAATGGCTGCTGGTAGAACATATCGCCCAAACAGGTAGGGAATTTTCTTGCCATTTTTCTCATTTTCATGAAGGCTAATTAGAGTGTGAAATCATTGAAAATTTGTTTTTAAATGTCTGCTAGGAAATTTCAAATTATTGTTTATAAAAGTTGCCCTCTATGAGTCTTCTTAATGAAGGCAATAAGTTGAGTGCCTTTAGTGTCTTAGATTATGTGACGTAAATTGATGAACCTTCTGTTACTCTTATGATTCTTGCCATGTGATGAACCTTTGTACATGTGAGGGAGCTCGCAAGGATTATGGTAATTATTTGCAGGGAAATTCTCATCAATCTTCTCGAAAATAATCGAGAACATGCATACTTCCCAAACCGCAATTGGACAGCAGCTGTGTGTGACATCTTGGTAGAAGTCTGGGCAAGGATGACATCATTATGAAGTCCAAATTTTTGAAGCCCATGCTATTTCTAGTTCATCCATCGCCAGAATGTTCTTGTAAAAATCCTAGATCAGCTGAAATTCTGAATCCTGTGAAACTGAGCTCTGGAGAAATTGTATATGGAGGTGAGGGCGAGTGTCCCCAGTGGACGCAACGTAGCATAGAAGATGTTTCTTCCAAGACAACCTTAGTGGAAGATGATGGTGTTGACGATAATGAACTAGTGGAAAGCAATGAAAATATGCCTGAAACTGATGCTGGTCACAACGGTGAATCTGAGCAAGATGATGAGATGGATCCAGATGATTAGTTTGAACATCAGGTCAACTTCAACTAGGGGTGGAATGAGTTTCTGGTAGGTATTGAACAGTTGCATCAGAGGAAAAGTAGAACCTGGAAACTTTTCTCCGTGGTGTTTGAAGAAGATGTGGGTGGAAAAACAATTCTGACACTGTTAATTAAAGCCAGCATTGGTCAATATCTTGGATGACAACCACGTTTGTCATGAATTCAGGATGGGGTGAGCGTGATGGAAGATCCCCAAAGAAGTTGATATTCAATCAGTTCTTTGTTTCTTTCTGCTTCGGAGTAAATTTTGATTCAAGCGCCTTTAGGAGACTGCAGAGACCTGGTGAATTTCCCTGTCCCGTTTTCCCATGTTGCCTGTTTGTTGGTTTTGGATGAGGATCAATTTTGTTGAACTATGAAGTCGTCTCCACTGCCGGAAATATATGTACGAGGATATACCAACAGTCCGATATACGAGCTTCTGCCCTTGGAATTCTTTTGTAGCTAGGAAGTGGTTTAGCAGTGCAATTTCACAATTCACGGCTTGTTCCTACTTTGATTAATTCATTTTAATTATTTTATTATGGCATAAAATGTTCGATGCTTGATTATTCTTGAAGCAGAATGGTGCAAAATCTAGATGGCCTCCGTGTCATCTAGCTTTACTTTGTGAATTTTTCTACATCCGGACCGATTGAGGGCTGATAGTGACGTATATATATAGCAGAAAGAGGACAACTCGAATTCAGATATCTGTATTCCTGGATGCACTGTAATTAACAACTCTATCACGAGTCCAATAGATCGATGTTCCTTTTTAAAAAAAATTATATATTAATACGAATACCGAATTAAGGCCGTCGACTCGCTGCCAACAGCCACCAGTAATAATAATGAGAGAGTAGAGCCGTGCGGTGCAACTGCAACTTCTGATCTGTTGTTGAAAGCTCTGTTTGCTGTTGGGGATATTGACGGCCGCTTAACATCTAATTGCGTTTTGCGATTATTAACCATTTATTTATAAGTCTAGGAAAGGTTTCATTAATTCCCAAGGGACCCTTTTTAACTATTTTAAAGCAGAAATCGGGTGAAGATGAATTTAATGTGCGAGAGACACATCTTACACATTAGGAAGTTATAATAATAAGAAGCATGCACGCACTGATTAATTACTTACTGGCTATTGACTCTCGTATATATGGTCTTCCAGCTTTGCAGGTACGATGTCGCAAGTGAGGAGCAGGCGAAAAACCATGCCTACCATTAACAACTACGACTGCACATTCCTCTTGTAGCTAGTAACATATTGCATGCACACTCCCATTTCCTCGCCTTTGGTCTGGGATCGATAGTAGCATAATCTTCGCTCGAGCAAAGCTCGCTATTATGCATACTCTAATATATAATAGTGTAGTCCTAACTTATAATTGAGATTAGCTTTGGAAGAATAACTTAATTACTGCAAATGATGTCATCTATGTATATGTATATATACCCGTATAATGTCTAATCTTAATTAGAGTGAGTAATATCATATCATAAGGTATGCTAATTGCAGAACGAAATGGTTGAGAGCAAGCTGTTCGTCCCCCATATAGATATAAAAGAAAAAAACATGTATCATGTTTATGCTTTGTGGTTTCATATCATATTTTATTATTTGGCATGCCAATATATTGGATATTGATCTGTAAATTCAAGTTTTTCTTGCTAATATAGATAAAATCAAGTACATTATATATATATATATATATATATATATATATGTATATGTATATCATCAAATATATATGAAGAAGAAGGAAGAAGGAACTTCAAGGAAGACAGGTTGGAAGATTATCACATGGGTTTGCTCCAGCCTTCATGATTCACTCCCACCTGTCTCCATCGTCGCGCAGATGCCAACAAAGCCATTTAATGTATACATACATAATGTTACTGCAGATCTTGGGGATCCACCAGTTCCTCATCTTCAATCTCTGCATGCTCCGATCATCTCGAGTGATCACCTTGAATAATTAATTAACAAACAAATGATGGGTGATCACCTTGAATAATTAATTATAATATATATATATATATATATCCTGATTAATTTCTCATGAAGCTCGCCAATCCTTAATTTGCACTCTATATATCAGCAGAGAACCGGGAGAGGAATATGAGGACGGAGGCAACCAGGACGTGGCAGCAACATATATGTAGGCATTGCAGGTGAGTCAAATATAAGTAGCAGATGGTCTCATTTTTCATGATTTAGCACTTACTACTTTACTACTAGTAGCGAGTCGTCCCATGAAAGCAAACAGTCAAGATTCCTGACAAAAGACAAATATATGAACCATGCATGTGCCTCTGAACTGGCGGTGTGGTCAGGTTCGGAGCACTGGGTGCCGCGATTAATGGGTTGGGCAACACATGAGCAGCGAAGTTCACATGTTCTGGTCGATCGGTTAAGCCAATTAGGCATATTGCTCATCAACCGGGGAGGCATTGTCCATTGAAGAAGTGAAGTCGTATATACTTGTGCATACCCACGATTATTAATATAGAAAAAATATTCATACATATTATTGGGCACCGGACGGCCAGTACATACATACAACTATATATGTACATACATACAACTATGTATGAAGAATATTGCAACTGTTGCATGCATGGGGAGCCTACATGAATGAATATTAACTATCCTCTTCCTTTTTTTTAAAAAAAAAAGGAAAAAGAAAAAGAAGAAGAAATACAGAACATGTCATGGTAAGAGGGGAGCTGCAAAAAAAAGAAAAAGAAATGGGGGTCCGTGGATGATATGGGTACGCCTCACGTGTGCGGCCTACAGAAACGATCGAAACAACAAGGTGCACATTGCAAGTGTAGCGTGCGGTAAATGCGCGGTCCAATTAAATTGAACCTCCACGTCATTCTTTCGTTTTCTTATTTATTTTTTAAACAGACATCCTTAATTTTTCTTAATGCTATTCATTTCTAGCTACCTAATTCACTGATCTCGAATCCATACCCGATGCCTAAAACACTAAAAATTCGAGTATATCCCGTGAGGTAAAAATTTAGCATGTTTGGCAGAAGAAGCAGTCAAATCGCGAAGTGTCAACAATTATTAGGAGTTAAAAAGCAGTCGGTGGTGGCAGTCTTGTGATGTGCCTACAAAAGCAGAGGCCCCAGGATGAGAGATCATGTGTCATATATATGTATAAGAACTAAGAAGCCTCCCCTCTCCATATCTATCAGCACGCACGACAAATCTGAATCCGGTAACAGCTGTATGTAAATATACACACAGATAAGGTGGCGGTGCTCACTGCGGCACTCGATCGTAGTATACTCTTATTTAAAAGCTAGCTTTAGCTGCGGGAACTGGAAGTGGCGATCGAGTAGGAAGTACATGAACAGCCATATACATAATACATATACGCTGGAAATCACCATCCACGTCTGTGCAGTTGAGTGCTAATTACTACTATTATTTATTGACTTGATCAAATTATTTGGCCAGCAAGCGAGCGGGCGAGCGATCGAGGAAGAATGAGAAGTAGTAGCCGTGGTGGTATTGGTAGATCAGCTGCAGCACTCCTGCAGCTCCTGGTAGCTGTAGTAGTAGTGTCGTTGCTGGGCGGGGTGGAGGCATGCCCACCGTCGGACCGGGCGGCTTTGCTGGCCTTTCGATCATCCTTGCAAGAGCCGTACCTGGGCATCTTCAACTCCTGGAACGGCGCCGACTGCTGCAATGGCTGGTACGGCGTGAGCTGCGATCCCACCCTCCACAGGGTCGCCGACATCACTCTCCGGGGCGAGTCGGAGGACCCCATCTTCGAGCGCGCCCACCGCACCGGCCTCATGTCGGGGACCATTTCGCCGGCCGTCTGCCGCCTCACCCGCCTCTCCACCCTCATCATCGCCGACTGGAAGAACATCTCCGGTCCCATCCCGCGCTGCATCCCGCCCTCACTCCCCTTCCTCCGGGTCTTCGACCTCGTCGGCAACCGGCTATCCGGACCCATCCCCCGCGACATCGGCCGCCTCCGCCGCCTCACAGTCCTCAACTTCGCCGACAACCGCATATCCGGCAGCATCCCGCCTTCCCTGGCCGCCCTACCCGGCCTCATGCACCTCGACCTCAGCCGGAACCTCATCTCCGGGCCCATCCCCTCCACCTTCGGCCGCCTCCGCATGCTCAGCCGGGCTCTCCTCTCCCGGAACCGCATCTCCGGCGCCATCCCGGAGTCGATCGGGGGTATGTACCGGCTGGCCGACCTGGACCTGTCGATGAACCGCATGTCGGGGGCTATACCGGAGTCGCTGGGGAGGATGCCAGTACTGTCGTCGCTGTACCTAGACGGAAACGCGCTGAGCGGGCAGCTGCCGGGGTCGCTTCTGGCCAGCTCCGGCCTGAGCATCCTCAACCTGAGCAAGAACGCGTTGGAAGGGAGGATCCCGGACTCGTTCGGCCCCCGGTCCTACTTCATGATGCTGGACATGGCCTACAACCGGCTATCCGGACCCATCCCCAAGTCCATCACCTCCGCTGCCTACGTCGGCCATCTCGACGTCAGCCACAACCACCTCTGCGGCCGCATCCCTGCCGGCTCCCCCTTCAACCACCTCGAGGCCGCCTCCTTCGTCGCCAACGACTGCCTCTGCGGCTTTCCCCTCCCAACCTCATGCTCCTAATTCATATTTCACTTCCATCTTCTCTCCCAATATTTATATTTAGCCAGCTCATTAGTTACCTTATTTGCTTGTTTTATTGTGTTTTGTTTTTTTCTTTCTTTCCTTCTTCTCTGCACGTTTACATGATACATACACATGCTACTACCGACGTCGAGGAGGAGATCATCATCCCTACCACGTACTTTGAGACAGTCACTTTTTAATTTTTTTTGTTGGTTTTGACTTCAAGTGCGAAGTTATTCTCATATATATTATTATCATACACGAAGGGAGGAAGTTAATATTTGAGTAATTTGTTATTATTATTAATACATGTAATGTACATGCTGCTGTAAGTATAACGCACAACGCAATTAATGGTACAGCAAATGCAACTGTCATGATCAGGGTTACTAAATAAGCAATCAAATCGAACTCAAATTGTATTTAAATTTGACTCGAATAGATCAAAATTTTTTCAAATTTGACTCGAAATTAAACTGAGTTTTTAAATATATACTTAAAATTAATTCAAAATTTTTTATGGTCATTCGTGAGTTTAATTTTTAAAGTTGAAAACTTATTTAATTACAAAGTTAAAAGTATCAACTTGTATTTAAAAGTATTCGAACGAGTTTTCAAATATATACTCAAAATTAATTCAAAAAAGCTCAAAATTAATTTAATTACAAAGTTAAAAGTATCTCAAATTGAACCCATGACCATTAAGTCTTCAATGTGAATACCTTTCATCTAAATTATCTCATTACTTTATTATTATATTATATATAAATAAATATAACTAGTTACAATTAAATTATCCCATCTAAGCAATCTTACTAATTTTAATATATATATATATATATATATATATATTAAAACTATCTTAACCGGAACTAGATAATATTTATGTTTCAAACTTTAATCCAGATTGGTTGATTACAAAAATAACCCAAATGTAATAAAAAGAAAATAATAATAAAAAATAAACACCCCCACTACCACTATCATTTAATACTTAATTAATAATAATATTTATTTATGATTTTAAATATATTTTGAATAAATAAATGACATTATATATATTATTATATTATTTTATCGAATTAAATTCGAATTAAGCTACAAATTAATTTCGCATTATAACCGAATCGAGTCAAATTAAATATTATTATGCTCAAACTCGATTAGAATTTAAGTCGAATTTAAATTCGAATATTTAAATATCAAATTGAACTAAACCAAATAATAAATACTAAGACATTGTCAATTAATAGTCCTGAATGATAATATTTAAAAGGAAGAAGCTTTTCTTACAGGTCGCCTGCCGGGGTGTCACATGTTGTAATGGAAAACACGGCTGTTGGAGCAGTGGAGCTCGTCATCCGGACGTCGTCAATTGTATCAGGTCCTGTTATTTTCAACATCTACGGCGAAAGTGAGGATTACATTGATCTGCAACCCGTGGGTTGTCCAAGGCAACCTGGTCACTAAATATCGCCCACTCGTGATTAGTTGAACGTCAGTACTCAAGGCCGCCTTTAATTAGGCCGTAACTCATGTTTTATATATGTCGCCATCTAGAATCACACAAATAAAAGCATATTATAAACAAGCATCACACGACATATTAAAGTAGAGGAAAAACGAGCAAGTAATTCCTCACATCCTCCCGTGCTACAGCGCACTAAATTACAGGATCGCTTACTTCTAATTTGCTACTGTAACATCAGGATTGATTTCCGAAGACCATCAAGCTGGAAATAATAATAATAATAATAATAATAGTAATAATAAAACTTAATAGTAAGACAATCCTTACCCTTTGATTAATAAAAGATATTAGCTTTCACTCTAGCTCGCTTAAAAGTTATTCATCATCAACCAACTTTGCGCAGAATGTCCAAATGACGACTTCGAAGTACTGCTTTGTCAGTGATCATCGCTAAGCACCTTTACTTTGCCAGTTGGATCAAGCCATGAAGTAGAACCCATGACGGCACCATTATATAAACAAAAACAAGAGAACTAATGCTCGGCATATGCCTCTTTAATGCCCTTCTCCAGTCTCCACCGACGGCCAAAAAATAAATGGGCAAACATGAAATGCTACAACCACACATATATATGGACCATATGATATTGTAGATATCGAACAACCTGCTTCTCTCGCACGATTCTTTTAAGTCAAATTTGTCCTTGGTTCCTGAAAGATTACAAGGTTGAAGGTTAGAACAGTGCACAAATGCGGCCCACGCAACCGCTACCATCTCCACATTAGATTCATGATTTTGGCATTGATGTTTCGATGGCAGGAATGGAGGAGCAGAAGGGGAACATGACAACCAAAAACTACTTATCGACTTGTCTTAGTGGGGTAACTAAAGCAATTAGTACTCAATGATTCTGTTTGGTTTATATGACCTTCCAGCAGATTAACACTCTTTTACAAATTAATTTACTTTTAAGGGAGTAGGCAACAATAGCCACTCAAGAAAGAATATTGACAACTAATCAGGCGCTTCCACCAACTATATACTTATGAGAGACTAGAAACCTGAAGAATGATTAGTCAAGATTGATATTCCTTGGGAAAAGTTTCTCATCTGAAAGGGCCTTTTCAACTCTCGCTTCAAAAGGTGTGCCATGCCATACTATCCTTTGATCCTGTCAACACGGTAATCAAACATGATTGGATCACCCAGAGATAATAATATAAAACATCATAACAAAACTCAGAGAATTTTACCTCTTTATATTTGGTGATCGTGTTTGGGATCCCATTTGCACATACTCGTTTTTCATCGTTGTCTGCACAGTACAAGTGAAGCATTGGTAATTCAAAATCTAATTCATCAACAGTAGCTTTGTACACAAGAGGAGATGAGCAACTTTAATATGATCCAGCTTGAGCTGCGTAGACTCAAGCAGCGCAGCTCAAGCAGGCTTGTGTATGCTCAACTCAGCTACAACTTCTAATTGTCTAGAAGGCTTAAGAAGAAAGAAAACTACTAATATGTCCATTCAAACTTGATACTCATCTCATGCCAACTTAATGAAAGCATATACAAGCCAAAGAAGTTTTCAATTGACACTCATTAGGATATATAAATGTTAAATATTCTGTTCCCATAAGCTTAAGATTTTATCGAAGAAGTAATTTGATATGGTAAGACTCAAAGGGACCAATTCAGATCCCACCAAGAAGTAGAAGAAGAGAAGAAAAATAAAAATAAAAATAAAAATGAAAGTGCTAGGGCCTACTTTGGCCCCATTTGATTAATGTGCAAAGCCAAAATTCAAAAGAATAATGCTCTGTTTGTTTGAGAGTATTAAGATAAAAATTCATTAACCTTGCTATTCACAAGTTTCTTTTGCACATCAAGTTGGATTCCATGCTCAGTTGAAGCTACCACAATAAAGTCATCATCATCATCATCACCATCCTCACTCCTCCCAGGGATCAATATCATAGTCTTTTTTTTTTTGGGGTCCAGAAAAAAACATAAAATTTTATAGCACTGATTGACAGTTTTCGCATATGAGGTGATGGACAAACCGAAGAAGATACAAGGGGAGAAGTTTTGATGCCCTTCTTGTTGCAACTCTTGAAAAAGTGGAAATAGGATAAAGCATCAACATCTATATTTCTGTAAAGTATTTTGGACAAGTATTATGAGATGGTTGTGAAATGAGTGTTTCAACTGCCATTTTTCTATAACATTTATCAAAAAATTCTGTGAAACCTAAGGATTGGAGTATTGAGCGACCAAAACAACCTTGTGACAAAACTGACATTGCTGAAATAGGATTGCTTGAGTTACAGTAGAAAAATAAGATCAACAAGAATAAAGTGAATCGAGGGCATTGACCATAGATAGGGACATAGGAAAGTTTGTTGAGGAGACCCGGTAATGCATGAAGTAGAGTGCTAACAGCCCCTCAATTAGAGCATTGAGGAGCAATTTCTAAGGGGAGAACCAATCAGTAATGGCGATCGCTCATGTTTGTTAAAGAAAATTGTGAGCAAAAATGTCATTATATTCATTGTCGAACAAATAAAACTGAATGATTATCGATGAAATAAATGAATAAGAAAGCATTACAGTAGTGTGCACCTTGTTCATGCTTGTGACCACTGGCCATGCCAAGTCCTGCATCCCTGGAAAAGGCATGAACGATATCCCCAGAAAGGTTTTATTAATTACAAGCACTTAAAAGTAATAGTAAGCCAATAATTCCCTGCGACGGAGGAATGGGAGAAGGGTAAGCATTTACCAACCTGTGGGAAGCTAAAACCACGGCTGGCTGTTGAGGTTGAAGGGAGGAAGTCTGCGGGCCGAGCACTGAGAGAGGGAGAGAGAGAGAGAACACAAATCAGACAAAATTGAAAAGGAAAAGGGGATTAAAGGAGGGGGAGCAATTATTAACGACCAGCCAACGAAGTAGCAACCAACCATGGGGGGAAGGGGAAAGAGGTGGTGGTGGAGGAGGATCGGGGAGCCAAAGGGGTGGTGGGATGCGATGGGAGAGGAGGGAGGTGGAGAGGGTGCGATCGTACGAGGAGAGATGGGAATGGAGGTGGGCATGGGCGACGGCGTTGCGACGGAACATCCCCATCCACGCCCTCTCCCTCTCTTCCATTTTTTTATTGGATACTCACCCCTTAATGCTTCCCCTTCCTCCTCTCCTCCTTTGCTTTTTTTGCCGTGTTTCTTCCTTCCTCCCCGACCGCACAATCACCCCCAAAATTCAAAGTTTCAAAACCACCCACCCTCCTCCCTCCATCATGTCTCCAAAACATGACAATGTATGGGGTGACGATGATTATTATTACGATTATGATTAATAATTATTATTGTCATCATCATCATTAATCTTTTTTATAATGACCTTATTTATGCCGGATCCCTTCACATAAATAAAATGATCGAAATTTGAATGCCCACCCGCTCACCCACATTGACCTAACTAGCATCCAAGCGGCACTCCGGGCCATTCTCCATTCGACTACTTTGTTAACCACTGACCTCTCCCTGATGGCTTAATAATTAAACCCTTTCACTTTGGCGGTAATTTTGTTTTTCACACTACATTTCAAACCTTAGTTGCAAGCTCATCCAAGCGGCACTCCGGGCCATTCTCCATTCGACTACTTTGTTAACCACTGACCTCTCCCTGATGGCTTAATAATTAAACCCTTTCACTTTGGCGGTAATTTTGTTTTTCACACTACATTTCAAACCTTAGTTGCAAGCTCATCCAAGCGGCACTCCGGGCCATTCTCCATTCGACTACTTTGTTAACCACTGACCTCTCCCTGATGGCTTAATAATTAAACCCTTTCACTTTGGCGGTAATTTTGTTTTTCACACTACATTTCAAACCTTAGTTGCAAGCTCATCCAAGCGGCACTCCGGGCCATTCTCCATTCGACTACTTTGTTAACCACTGACCTCTCCCTGATGGCTTAATAATTAAACCCTTTCACTTTGGCGGTAATTTTGTTTTTCACACTACATTTCAAACCTTAGTTGCAAGCTCATCCAAGCGGCACTCCGGGCCATTCTCCATTCGACTACTTTGTTAACCACTGACCTCTCCCTGATGGCTTAATAATTAAACCCTTTCACTTTGGCGGTAATTTTGTTTTTCACACTACATTTCAAACCTTAGTTGCAACCTCATATAGCTTCAAATTCATCACTAAGCCTATGAATCTCCATCTGCGTCGCTATAATTTATAACCAAACATTTCAGCAAATTTTTATTTTAAAAAAAAAATGGTTTATGCCGGATGTGCAAGGAAGGCCGCAACACGAGTCCATGACCACCCACCGCATTGAATGGCAACAAGCTTCACAGGGACTCTAAAATGGCTGACTTCATGTGAGATGTTCATGATGAGCTCAAGGCCATTGCATGATGGTACCTAGCAATCACTATTAGTATAAAAACAGCGGGAAAATCCCTTTTTTTTTTTGGGAAAAAAAAGAAAAATAAAAAAAGAAACATTGTAGTCATCAACGGTGTAATGAACCCTCATGTAAGGATTGAATTCTTTTAGTCGCACAAATTGGAGGATGAGAGCTCTACCAAGAATTGGTTAGGCAAAAATGTCTTCTGTCACAAATTCATCAAGGTTGCTAGGACAAGCAACTGGTGCAAACCGGAGGTGCTCATAGTTAAGTTGCCTACCCGCTTCGTATAGGGCTATATCAACACTAACCGAAAGATTGGGTCACCGCACATAAGTCTCTACCATGGGAATCCTAATTGCACCCCCACAAATTGATTGATTGTTGCAGTTATCCACCGGCAGGTGCATATTTTAGAACCAAACGCAAGCCAATCCCCTCGCTTGTACGAGAAGTCCTGTTGCTCCACACAGCAAACAACCAATTCTTTGTCAGGCCTCTAGTGTCGATGCTCACGATTGCACTTGAGAATCACCAAGTAAAATTTCAAATTCATCGAGAAAAAAGGTGTTAGAGGGTCACCGAGTGCACAGTTTTTCCTCCTTTTGTGAACGCCAACAATCGTTTCTCACCCTTCTGCACGAAATGCCAAAAGAAGTTGAAAAAGGCCAGCAGGGGAACGCATTAGCTACTTCATATTGGGTGGGACTTTGGGCAAGGAATACCTATTGCCGAAAGTAATCAGTGAAATGGGCCCATGAAAAATGAACCTTCACAACATCAAATCTATAGTTCGTCCATCAAGGAAAACATAGAAGCTGGACAGATGGAAAAAGTAGATAGATAGAGATACCCAAGAATGCTTTACTGGCGAAGCTGGAAGATTACAAAGCTGAGGTGTTATGAACTTATCATTTAAATATAAATATATATATATATATTTATATTTAAATGATAAGTTCATAACTATGCATGGATGGACACGGCCAGTAATCCAAACCTGCACGCCGCAGTTTATTATCATCGACCTCGAAATACAGTAGCTGGCAGAAAAAGGGAACCCATACGCCCCCACAGTTTAATTTCATTAGTTGAGAATGGTGGTGGATATTGGAATCGAAGTTTTAGAAGCACCAATATATACTACTACTTATATATAGAGACTATTATTTAATTATACAATATAGACTCAAGGAGAGGGGAAATTATAAGACAGCTACCTCCACAAGATGAAGACCAACGGCCGAAGCCGCACAAGTGCGAGCAACAGATCCAGTGTTTCCAGGAATCTGTCAAACAGGGATTGATCATGTAGAAAAAAAGAAAAAAGGAAAATTGCACATAGTCCTAACAAAAATGCCAAGTTTGATGGATATTCATGGAGAGGGGAATTGAAACCAGAAATAAAAACTTATAGATTTGGGAGGGAGCTAATCCAGCTGAGAGAGGAACACCTCAGTACGAGTGGGGAAACTAGGACAACTTGAAGAGTTTTTTCGGGGGAGGGCTGATTTGGGGATGGACCGGCTGCAGCATTAAGTGTTGGGTTGTCCCTCCATTAAATACATGAACTTTTAATTCTGTTTTGGGTAAAAATTTAGATTTACAGATTTTGTTTGTTGAAAGGAATAAAAGCAACGTACGACGTTTTTCTTCTTGGGGTTTTTGACTTTTTCTGGTTTTGGAGAAAAACTGTTGCTGCAAAGGGAGAAAGAAAATTGTGTGGATTGAAGAAAGGTGAATTTTTTATTGAGATTCGCTTGCAATTGTCAATGGTAACTTCACCAAGTTTTTATTTGTAATCCCAAAATATTTCTTTTCTTTCTTGGTTAATACCAATTTTGTAGAAAGTACTATCAATTGGTATTAGGGAGTTTGTTCTCCTGTGGATCTATTATGTATCGAACTTGTGATATAGTGAATTTGATCTAGTTGTTTACCCCGTAATTTTTTCCCCAAATTTGGGGTTTTTCACGTAAAATTTGGTTTATCCAGATTGGTTTGATCTTTATATTTTATTGGTATTTCTTATCTTTATATGTTGAAATAGGGGATTTGTATTTGGTTTATTCTGGTTAATCCCAACAAGTGGTATCAGAGCCAGGTTGATTTGTTAGTAGCAAATTTTTGGGTTGGATATTTATTGCCTTCTAGGTGTTCGACGAAATTTCTAAGAGCCTAGTTGGTGTATTTGTGATTTATATTTCAACAAGATGGCTGATGAGAAGCATGTTAAGATGATATCTCTTAAAGGGCCTGGTAACTGGCACTATTGGAAAGGAAAAATGATTGATCATTTGTATTCCAAGGATTTGTTTGAACCTATCACAGGTCAGAAACCGGCAGAGGTGACTGATAAAGACTGGAATAAGTTGGATAGGAAGGCTATGGCTTGTTTGAGACAATGGGTAGATGAAGTGGTGTATCATCATGTTTCTGAATTGACATCCTCAAAAGCGATATGGGATAAACTCCAGGAAGTTTATGAGAGGAATATTGCTGGCAACAAAACCCTTTTGATAAGGAAATTAGTGAATTTGAGGTATAAGGATGGAAGCGACATAAGTGAGCATCTCAATAAAATAAAGAGTATTATTACTCAACTTGTCAGGATGAAGATGACTCTAGATGAGGAATGGCAAGCTATCCT
>JAVDBV010059722.1:0-12982 GCA_032619315.1 Piper longum
CCGTCCATCTCGTCGATAAACTGCCCCTCCGTCGCGTATATATTGTTCACCGGCCCGTCGTGCACTAAAGGCGCTTCTCCTTCCTTGTACGTCCATACCTTGAACCTCTTCTCCATCTCCATGTAGCTTCTGTTCGTTCACATATTCATAAAAAAAGTCTGCCGATATTAATTAAAAATTAATGAGAAGACAGATAAAGTATAGCTTGCGATTAGATGAATTGTAAGAGTTGCAAACAATCAAAATACAGAAAAATAAAATAAAATAAAATTATTATAATCTATCTTTTATCGATTAGTTTAATTAAGGTCTTTTATTGTCTATCTGATTGAACCTACTTATAAAATTAGAATCTATATTAAATATCGGTTTTGATAATTTTGTCTGCTTGTAACATAGTACATTCGAAATGAATACATAATAAGGTCCAGCGGTATTTTAAAACAGAGGAAGTCATGTGGTCCTATACGGTATGCATATTGTATAGTTCATGATCGCGGGTTCTTTTTTCCAGATAAACCCACAAAAGAGAGTGGTGGGAGAGGTGAAAAATGCAGAATTGAAATATTATACTTTATCATGGAAAATGATAATGAGGTTGAGTCTGGCTTCCACATTGACATGATGATTGATTCCGAGGCTGTGGGTATCACTAAACAAGTTGGTGGTAAGGAGGCTCTTTTGCAACACAATTTGTGAGTAAACTGATTTTGAGAAGCCATACAAACAAACCAGACGAACTTTACCAATTAATATTATATGACATTTGGGCGTATCAAAATTGAGTTGCATTTCTACTAGTGAAGTTGGCGAACTAGCAAGTCAACGTCGATGGCATGCTCCTTGTCTCTACGTGTTATTACCAAATTATGGTATCGCTATATCGTTGGTCAGATTGAGGAGAAGGAGAAATAAAAACGAGCTAATTACTGGTGAAATGCGTAAGGATTCCGATACACTGCTCCTCGAGGCACGAATTCTGGTTCCTTGAAGGAGGTGTAATTCTTCCACAGAGCTGCTTGGTGAATGGCTGATCTAGCTTTTGCTAAGCCAGCTTCTAGTTTCTCAACGTTGGGCATATTCCTTTTGCCATCTTCATTGATAACTGTCTCACTTCGATTAACCTGAAATACAAGATAACCATATGTGAATTCGGAGGATTAGTTGAAAGAGAGCAAAACAGGAAGAAACCAAGTTGTTCAATTAACATAAGTGTCTACCGAGGTTGTAATGGTCGGAATGGTGTTTGCACTTGCAACGATCTCTTCTTCGTCATGTATCTGCATAGAGTCATGCTCTTGATCACGTGTAGAAGAAGTTGCGTTGTTGGTTGGAAGGAGAGGCTTTGGAAGAGATATTTCGCTTGAAATAGACGACATATGAGGCTCGGCGGTTGCCGTATGGTTTCTTGTAATTGTTTGATTCTGTGGAACATACGAGGATGCGACGACGAGGTAGCTGTTGTAAAGTAGGAGATGGCACTGTTTAAGTGGGGTGAGCAAGAACATGAAGAAAGAGAGGGCTACCAGTGTAGTTAGGAGCAGAGATGAACCCAACCACCTAGAAAGGTTCATCTCTCTCTCCCTTTTCCTTCTTCCCCAGCACTGATCTCCCTACCTCATAAGCTCTCTCAGATGTGAAGAAGAGCTCAAAAACGTGATGAAGCAGGTTGGAATATTCAAAGCTGTTATTACAAATGAACATATTATTAGAGGGATATAAGTTTGCTTGTGATGCATGATGTCATCTAATCTCAAGTTTAGTGCTTAGAGCTTCACTATGAGCATCCATCCGGGTGGAGTCTCTGTCAATGACCACTTGATCATTCTCTCGAATACTTTCTGTGGGCCTAACAGTGCTTGGGGCCATTTTGAAGTTGAATTTGGGTAAAAAGCAGAAAGAAAAATGCGATGATATACAAGGAGCTGTCTGTCATTCATTGATTTAGAGCCCTTTGTTTTTGAGCTCCCTGTGTAAAAGAAACTGTTTGGAGACGTCCCCCAGGGTCTATTTTTAGAAGGCAATTATTTGGTATCGCACATTGAACATGCCAAATCGAACTGAATATCACTATTTTCGTGTTAGGATATTTTCAACTAACTTGTCCAATTTAAGTTTTGTTTTTAAGTTAGTTTGTTCAAGGTTAATTTGATATGAAGTTCTATTTTTACAAGCTGAATTTGAGTGGCTTGAATATTCACTATGAGTGTTCAAGCTTTGATTCATGTTTGGTTAAATAGGTTTTTAGTTGGGCCTAAAGAATTTTTTTGTAAATAACTCCACCTAGTTCAAATTTGCCTCTTTAAGAATATATATATATATATATAGAGAGAGAGAGAGAACCATAACTATTTGAATAAATTACGTTGAAATTTTTTGGAGGCCTCACGTATCATTATTAAGCTTCAAGTTGAATTAAGCCAAACGGAGCCTAATGCATTTTGTTCGCAAACTAGCTTGGCTCCCTAATTACATACTAGCTACATACATATATACACAATGTTAAAGCATCTTTTCCACATTATGCTGGTATCTCGTCCTCAAAAAAAAAAGAATTTAATAAAAGCACAAAATCTGGATAAAAGTAATGTTAATCACATTATAATTTCGCTTTAGAAAAAGAAATCACTTAAAGAATTTCTGCTCGCTGCCCCGGAATCTTAACCAGGCTCACTTGGTCTAACCCAATTAGAAAATAGAAATCTTCTTCTGATGCCTGATGGGACCAATACAATTTTCATACATTTTCATCAATTCTAATTAAAAGTTTCTCTCCGATCACATTCCTACCCTGTTAAATCTAAATAACGATCGATTCTAAGGTGGCATTTTCCCCATAAAATTTATTTAGGTAGGTGCCTAATGCACGGATTAGCTTTGATAATTGTGTTATACACTAGTGCTGCTCTAGCGACTAGCAGACAGCTTCAGAGACTGTCCTAAACAAGCAAACAAACAGATGAAGAACTGCTTAGTTGGAGCACAACCATGTTTTCCATACTATAATACTATTCCACACAAGAATGTTGACATTTCCTGTACATATAAAATGGCACCCATACACTTCAACCAGAATTGGACGCGAGCAATATCTGTATAAATCAAACGATACATGAATACCAATAATATTGATTAAAAATATACCCCTGATCCATCTTCACATGAATCCAATGATAAGAGAGAAAGCAGTCTCGTGAATTGAAAATGGAAATTAGAAATTTCATCCCAAGAAAACTGGTAAGGAGTGGAGTATTCAGCTTTGAAGGCGACGTTGGGTATATCAAAGCTTTGCAAGTATCCCTGCTGCCACTCATAACCTGTTGCGACGGCTAATGCCACCCATCTCGTTTTCTTCTTCTCTATTCATGACATTGAATGGAATATTGCCTGGCTGGATACCAACCTTGGAAATATGTACACATGGTTCTTAGCCGCCATGCGATGATATATGTACATTAAACTGGTTTAGAACAGACAAGGATTGTTAAAAAAAATAAGAGAATATAGTGAATAATAATTAGGATTGATTGGAACTACGCAGTATGATGTCGTATCATGTTTAGAAGCATCCGAGAAAGATTCCTTTCAACGATGTAATTATCAGATGGCAATTTGTAATCAAAAGATAATATCGAGTGTAGAATTTATTAAAACAAATTAGAAAGCATACATTCACAATAGTATAGATCGAAAATATTCTCCAGGTTGATTCTACTCACAATCTGGAAAAGAATTATGATCCAAAGCTGAGATCTCCAAAGCCAAGCAACGGAAACCTTCTCTTCACAATTGTCCTCTTCAGAAAAAATTAAATGAACATCCGTGGCATGTGCAAGCTTCTAGAGATTTCTGGGTGTGCTAGGATGTAGGCGACACACATTGTACCCATTTCAATCAGTGGCGAATGAGGTCACTGTCCGGATCAGTTGGATTTGATCAGATCGTGGAGCAGCGGGATGCGGTTGCGAATATGGTAGGCTTGCAGACACTATCAATAGCAAACAGGCCAGACTAACTCGGTTGACGTCAAGGTTCAGGCAGTGGCATTCCCGGCAATGGCGGCGAGTGGTAACCGTCCAAAACTGTAGATCACAAATTTATAAAGCTTTCGGTGATGATACCTTGGCTAGAAGTGGCCGTGGTCGGCGGCAGCAACGTCGGGAATCTCCAGCAAAACTGCTTTTTGGCCAGTTTCTATCACTGTTCTTCAATGACTTGATTTGGATTTGTAGCCAGAGACAAGGTTGATAGATTGGAGGCGACGACTTGACCTACTGCGGCAATGATCAGCCGAACGGAATCCATGAAGTTGGCCTCGTGCTGCTCTCGTACTGCTCTGGCAAACCTATTTTGGGTAACTTTTTCAGTGATAGCGGCTTCATCTCTGATAGATCTTGGTTGGTTTTTGTTCTCGGTGTTGAGGAGAGTCCGTTGGAATTGTCAGACTACCAAGCAGTGCCCTGGCCCATGTGTATAGAGGTATGCAAGTTGGCAGCTTTTCTACACTTTTTTGCTTTGCTACTTTAGTGGGAGTTTTCTGGGCTATTTTTTAGCGACAGGAAGCTCTTTCAGCGGTATCTCTTTGCTGGGTTTTGTTGTTGACTGTGAGGGGAACTCAGTGGAGGTAGTTTCTTGGTCGCTGCAAAGCTTGGCTGAGCGGACGATGGTCTGCAACTCTAATGTTCGTTGGACATCACCACTTGCGACAAGAACTTCTCTCGGCTTTATCCAGCGAGGGTGGGCGTCTTCAAGGGCGGCTATCAACTGGATCTTGTCGAGGGCACTCTCACATCTGATCTGGTAGGCTTTGGGGTCACCAGAGATGGATCTTCGGCTTGGGGCTCCTCCCTTTTCTCCCTTCACTTCTTCTTCTTCTCTTAGCAGCAATGTCGAGCCCCCCACTTCGGATTCATCCGTCGGGGAGGACTCCAAGGTCAGCGACAATGGGAGCCTAAGTTGGATCCCCGATGAAGGGCTCTTCACCTTCTCATCTCTCATTATCTGCTTCTTTTCTTCTTCAATTTTCTTCAAAGTTGTGTGTTTATATAGAGTTTTGAAACTCTTATCTTCCTCAATTAGGTCCTTATTTGGTGGCATGAAATCTTCACTTGCCTCTTTTTATCTGTTCCTTCTTCTTATATACTTCCTTAGATTTCGGAACCACCGTGGGCTGTTTCTCAGATGGCTAGCTGTCGAGGCATAGGCTTGACAAGGTTCGTCACTTAGATTCGATCACATGATTTAGACAAACAATAGCCCCATTGCCGATTTTTGCAAGTTCAAAAAAAGAATTAGCAAAATACAATTTTCACACTTTTTTTCAATTTCTTTCAACTTTTTTTCCTCTTCCATTTTTCCCTCTTTTTTTTTGTAAAAACTAGCATAAGGCGACCACTCCTGGGTCATTGTACGGTAACTGCACATTATCTTGATCCAGGGGAGCAATTTCTTTACTCAACAGTCGTGGTCTCCAAAACAAACTACTTTCCTTCTACTTATGGAGTGGTCATTCGTAGATTTGGGTGGAAATGTGAGAATGACAAATTTGTCTTTGCTCTCATTTTTGGCTTTTTCTTTATGGCATAAAACATCTTTGGTGACAAGATCGCATGATGTCTTCTTTTCTTTCTATGGTATGGAGGCAACCCTTTTCTTTTGCGATGCCTCCTACTATTTGCTGAGTCTTTTGCTCTCTCTATTTCAATTGCATTGGTTTTGATTGAAGCCCCAACATCTTTTCCAATGTCGTCTCAGGTGGCAAGCTTGATGTCTTCGGTAACACAAAGAAGTACAGGCGAGGAGTTGATCTTGTGCTTGTGTTGAACTCTTCTTGCTCTTCGAGTATATTTGCCAGGTCTTCATCATTGGTAATTGTGATAAGGTAGTTCAAGCTTTCACTAGGTAACTGACACTTGATCATGAAAGGGCTGCTAGTATAAAATGTACTTGAGATTCGGGGCAACAAGACTTGAATAAGCACAATCATAATCCATTGCAACAAGTCGTGTGTCTCCTCCAATTTAATGTCATTTCCTTCCTTGGATCACTATCTTTCCACTGTAGCTACACATCAAAAGAAGGTCATGTTTTTCCATGTTGCGTTGAATTCTTCACGTTGACTTCCTCTTGAGTTGAAGTTGTTTGAACAACAAGCTGGTCTTCCATCTTTTCTATATCAAACTTCTTTCCTTTGCAATGTCTTGCTCTTTGATCAGCTTGAACTTCAAACTTTTGAATTAGTAGAGGTGTAGAACATACTTTCTTCACTCTTTTGATAGAAGCAGGTGAAACTTCCATGTCTTTGACCATAACTATCGGGGCATCCATTTCCTCATTTTTCTTTCCTTCTCCTAGCTTTTCCTTTCTCTTTTGAGACTTCATTGGTGAAGATGAGTGGCTCACTGTCATCACATTGGCACTTGGAACTTTATACTTGATCTCACCTTTGTCAAGCAACTCTTGGATCTTTTCCATCAAGTTTCGACATTTCATCATCGAATGCCCTAACCTCTAGTGAAATCGAAAAAAAATTTCCTTCTCATCTTCTAGCTTCAGCAGATTTTTTGGAGTCCATGACATGATCTTTCATTTGCTCTTCAACATGTCGAACATTCTCTCAATATCTCCTATATTTCTCCATTCACGCCGTTGTCAAGACTCTCAGGGCGCATATCTTGGACTTTCACTTTTATTCTTGATTTTCATTTGCGATTCATGATCAATGTGACTAAGCTTGGTGACAGCATTACTTGAGGCTCATTCATTCTTTGTTGAAGCAAAAATTTTGTTGAGTTCTTCATATATTAGCACTCTTTCAAAGAGTTCTTCAAATGTATTGATTGTAAACCATGAAACTGATCCAATATTCATTGCACATATCTTCACCAGTTCTTTGATCTATGAAGTCTCATTCATTTTAGATGACACACTTCTAAATCTTTTCACATATGTGCCAAAAGTCTTCACCCGACTCTCTTTGGCATTTACTTAAATGCTCAATTTTTATCTGGATCTCCATTGACTAAAAGCAGGCTGTAAATTGCTCAATGAGTTCATCCCATGATCTGATTGACCTAGGTGGGCGGCGGTTGAACCATCTTAGTGCATTGTTGTTGAGAGATGATGGAAATTGTTGTAGTTTTAGCTTTCCATTTATCGTGATTGATAACTCTATAAAAGAGTTATTATTATTTGCATCTCATGTTACATTTTGTCTTGTTTCGAGTTGTTTTTACTTAAGTTTTATTAGTTTAAGAGTCTATTATTTATTATTAATAATGCGAGAAATCATTGTGATTTTAGTGTAAAGAGTGCTAATTAATATTGTTCTATCAAGGTACAAAAGTTAGAAGATGATCCGGAACAAATTTGGGGCGAAATGAGGCGAAAAAGTAAATTCCGGAAGGGTCGTACTGTAGAAACCGGGGCAGGTACTGTAGCGGCCCGGTTACTGTTCAACCCAGGCGGTACTGTACCAACTCGAGCGGTTAATTCTAAAGATTTTAGTGGACCCCACTTGAAATATTTAGGTGGATCTTTTATAAAGTGAATTAGGGTTTTATCTAAAGAGAACTACAAAAAGACGGCAAAAGTGACGGCTCAAAAGACAGGGAGAGCAACGTCGAAAGAATTGGATCAGAAGAAGAATTAGCTTTCTCCAAAATAGTTTTTCTTTATTCTGATTTATTTTTCTTTGTAATTAATGATGTATTTTTTATCACATATGAATTTCTTGGGTTTATTTGAATATTTTATGGAGTAAATTGTTTTCTATGATTTTAAATGAAATTTAGTGTATGGATTAATAAAAGTTATTAATTTTTATTTATGTGATTGTGTTTTTGGATCATCTATTCTATTTATTCGTTAATGCTATCATTAGACTGGCCACCTATTGATTGATTTAGAGATTTAATCTTGTCTAGAGATAGAAAGATTAGATTTGTTATTTAATAAAATAGCTTTTTTTATCTATTTTGGGTAATTTATATATGAGATAGAGATATACTCATATGTCTTGGGTAACTGTTAAGGGAGAACTTAAAGTATCATTTTGCATACGCAATTTCATAGAGATATAGAAGTTTGGTGTGAGTGATAAGTTTATGGTGAATCTAAGAGATGTCATAAATAATTAATTCCCGTAGTTAATGGTTCGAATCTACAATTCATAGGTAAAAATTATAACTTTAATTATATAGAGCACTAAGTGAAGTCAAATTTATCATTTAAATATTGCATATTACATTAATTTAGTTGTAATTTATAATTAAATCACTCTTTGAATTTGTTTTCATTTAAGTATAATTAATTAAATTAGTTTTGGTAATTGAGAATTTCTACTACTGATTCCTCGTGGGACGATACTTTCTTATCACTTTTATTACTTGATTTGACTCGTGCACTTACGTTATAATTTCCACATCAAGTTTTTGGCGCCGTTGCCGGGGAATTAAATTAGAATTTGATTTTATCAAAATTAGTTTGATTATTTGCTTAAATTGTTCTCATCTCTTTCTAGTTTTTCTTTCTTTATTTCTTTAATTACTTACGTATTGTGCAATGCATGCAAGGGGACGGTACTCAGGATCTAGAGCCATATAACCCAGAGATCGAAAGAACTTGTCGTTGATTACGTCAAGAAGCTAGAATTCGAAGAGCAATGGAGGCAGGGCAAAGGAATAATAATCTTCCACCAGTACCCAATAATGATGACACTAAAGCTCTGGAGGAGTTTGCACTGCCTGTGTTAGATGGACTACATTCAAGCATTCTCAGACCACTGATTGAAGCAAATAACTTTGCGTTTAAACCAGTGATGTTCCAAATGCTTCAAACCGTGAGACAATTTGCAGGATTAGCGCATGAAGATCCTCATACTCACCTGCTTAATTTTATGGCTATTTGTGATTCATTTAAAATGAATCAAGTGTCTGAGGAAGCTATCTGGCTTCAATTATTTCCATATTCTTTAGCTGGAAATGCAAGATTATGGTTGAATTCACAGGCGCCTAATTCTATCACTACTTGGGATGAATTATTGAGATTATTTTTGCTTAAATACTTTCCACCTTCTAAAATTGTCAATTTTTGTAATGATATTACTTCTTTTGTGCAGATGGAAAATGAATCGCTTTATGATACATGGGAGAGGTTCAAGGATTTATTAATGAAGTGCCCATATCATGGAATTCCCCCGTGGAATCAGATTCAAACATTTTATAATGGACTCCATGGACAAACTAAATCCATTGTAGATGTTGCTGCCACTGGATCCCTCCTGAGCAAATCATATCGAGAAGCGAATGAATTATTGGAAAAGCTTGCATCTAACCATTATCAAATGGGACAGGATAGGACAATAAGGAAGAAGAGTGGAGGTATTCTTGAAGTGGATGCATTGAGTGCTTTGTCTGCACAAGTGGCTACTATTTCAAACCAACTGCAAGCTTTAACGATGAATTTCAATATCAATCTAGTGAACATGATAGCGATTAAGTGTCAGTGGTGCGGTGAAGGACATCCTACTGAGTATTGTGTCAACAATCCTGAATCAGTAAATTTTGTTGGAAGCTATACGAGACAGGAGAATAATCCTTATTTCAACACTTACAATCCTGGATGGAGGAATCATCCAAATTTTTCATGGGGAGGAAACCAAGCCTCAACGTGAAGTCCACAACAACAAGCTCCTCCAGGTTTTCACCAAAATAGAGTTCAACCACAAGAAAAGAAACAAACTATAGAGGAAATGTCCATGCAATTTATTCAAAGTCAGCAGGCATCTATGAGGAATTTGGAAACTCAAATGGGTCAGATTGCTAGTGCACTGAGTAATAGGCCACAAAGGTGGACTCCCTAGTGATACTCAAAATCCTAGGGAAGAGGGTAAAGAGTGTAAAGTCATTACATTGAGAAGTAGAAAGGAATTAGAAGATCCTCACAGAAAAAAGACACCAATTCTCATAGCTGCCCCAGAGGCAGTTGAGCAAAATGAAGAAAACAAAGATGAATTGGCTGAAGTGTAAAACCCATGATTCGATTCAGGGTTTCATATTTAGAACCGGTCGGTTTGACCGTTATTTTTGAGTCGAGTATGTTTCAGAATACGTGTACTGAGTCGACGCCAATCGCATGTATGAGCTATGAGGGGTCATGTGTACCCAAGTATATGATGATAACGTCATGAATACAACAGAAAAGAATGAGTTATCAAAATATATGGAAGTATGCAATACAGTTTTTATTTTTATATAGCTTGATCGTAGAAATAATTTTACGCCGTTTACCGCGTTAGGATGCATTACGAGCAGTTTGGGTGGGTTGATAGTTATAGAGCATGTCATTATCATGTTTTGGTATTTATTTTATTTTATGGGATTTTGCCGATTTTTTTGGATTTCTTTTAGAATTTATTTCGAGTAAATAATTATTTTAACCCGAGACGAAGTCGAGTCAAGTAATATTTACAAGAATGCCACCCAACTAAATTTTTTTTACCCCGACACCTTCATCCCAAAATCCTAGCTTTCCTACCCCATTTGAGGCCACCACCGTCGCTGTCGGCGCCGCCCAGCCGCCGACCTGCGCCGCTCCGCCCCACAACGCCGTTGCCTTGCCGCCCCGACCGACCCCGGCCGGTGCAAGCAGCCGCGACGCCAAGAATCGCTGCGCCTAGTGCCGCGCCAGCGATTCGTTCGCATCGCTGATTCCGGCGCTGGCAAGCGCCGCCGCCGCCGTCCAGTGGTCACCTCGGCATCCACGACCCCCCAGCCACATTCCCCGACCAGAGCGCCGCCCAGCGCCGTCCTCACCGGCCAGATCTATGCCACCCACCGCAGCCGCCCCTGTTTTGAGATTTTTCGGGGAGCCGCCGCCTCCATCGGCCACACCGACGCCACAGATGCGGTGGGCTCGCCGAGACGGTTCCGATGGTACCCAATACGACCCATATCCGGCCAGTAGACGCCGCCGGCGACTCTCACCGGAAAACTGTCGGAAAATCGCCGAAAAACCGTCGAACCCGCCCGAAAACCGCCAAACCCGCCGAAAAACCACCGGAACCGGCCGGAAAACCGGAATTGTTGGAATTCGCTGGAATTCACCGGATCTGCTCGGAGTTCACCCGGTCGAACCCGATCGAGCTTCGGATGCCATGGAGTGCCGAATTTGAGGTTCGAGATGCACGTATGACGAAGCCCTAACCGTCGCCGATTGCTGACGACACGAGGTATAATTACCTCTTATCCTAATTTGATTAATTATAATTGATGATTGTTAGTATAACATGCTAGGATTGAGTAGTAGTTATGATTATTGATTGATTAGTTGATAATGAGATGATTAAACTCTGATGAGTGATAAGTGACATAATGTGATTGAGTATGAGATGAACAACTACGTGATCTAATGAGATAGATCGAGGATGAGCATGATAAGTGGCTAGGATGTAATTTAGGAAAATATAATAAAATTGGCAAGAATATGAGGGATTAGAATTATTATATTAATGATTATCGAATTGCTTGATTGATGATGGTTGTATTGTGTGTGATAATTAGCTAGTGTGATGCATTATTTAGTTATCGGGCGTTAGTATTTAGCTCTGATGTGCAAGTACGGAGTAGGAGCTCGTCGCCTAGGCGCGATGACACGCTTGGAGCTTCTACCAGGTCCGTTATGCTCGCTTCTGTTTTATGCCCTTTCTATTACATATTTGATTATGACATGCAAGACGAGTTAAGTGGCGTTTTATCGGATCCCACTTAACTCGGGTCATTTAGCCGAATTGTTTTCCGGATTAATAACCCTTGAGGATGAGATCCCTCGAGAATGATTTCGAAAACAAGATCCACAGCAAGTTGCCTTCGGGCCTATTTTATAAATCCCTTCCCAGGCCTATATATATATTTATCGAGTTTTCAGTGAGATCAGAGACGGAGATATCGACTACACGTACCATGTAGAGGATGCTGTAACAGTCAAAGTGGGCTCTGGATTAGTGCCAGCGGACTGTTCCATTCCCGAGGGATCCTGACAACTCCCCGTTTGAGTTCCTCACACCCGGAGAACATGGAGGTTTATGGGTACTGTTTAGTACAGCGCATGTCATGATTTGTGGTTCATAGGGTACTGATGGGGACTGCATGAGAGTACTCGGCCTTCGTGCTCAAGGCCAGGAGAAATATGGAGGTAAGGAGAGGGCTTAGGATTTGAGACTAGAAAATGAAGGGAAATGCCGCGATAGGCAACAACAGGAGCAGATCAGTCAATTCGGGACGCTACCGGGTCTGCAGCCTAGTGGCTCCTCAGTAGATGCCCTTCAGAGCGTTCACGAGGAGTATATGATGTTTTAATTTCATATGAGAGTTTGCTCTCATAGCCAGTTTGTTATTAGTTATATTATGGACCAGTAATGCTTGTTACTGACGTTTTTGTACTATATGTAGGTGATGAGTACGAGATGGATGTGCCAGCCTGGACGAAGGAGCAATGAGGTCTTTTGCACACACACATATGTTTGGTGAACAATTGTTTAATATTTTGTTTATGATTTTATTGTATTAGCATAATGTGAGGAGATGTACCGACCCGCCATATTTCACAATAATTGTGGGCCTAGCTGGCTAGGTGTTACTTAAACAACTACTAAATTACTGAATTATAACAGTTAAACATCAACATAAAAATATTGGTTTCCACACAGTCTAGGACCGTTTCCCAGTAGCCACACTTATTTCCCAAAATAAAATAAAGGAGTCTTCTTCTCTATCTTGCTCCATGCTCTGGTTGTCAATGGCCTTCTCACACCTAATCTCGAATCTGGACACCTGCGGAGGCAATTCCACGTTAGTGATAAAAACACTAAGTCGTATAATAGATAAAACAAATCAAGGACAATCCCCTAGTTCCTTATGTTCATTTAATATACGGTGGAACGATACCGCTATACTCCAAAATAATGCGGAGGATGTATCCGCAG